>CAODLS010418371.1:0-16014 GCA_948243855.1 Flueggea neowawraea | reverse complement strand
AGATCCTTAGTTACTAGGTATTTCTTCATTGGGCCCCTCCAATCTTCCACCCCTTGTTTACTGTCTAAAATCTCTCTCTCCTCGAACGTGGTCTTTCCAGGACTTAAACCTTCACTGCTCATACCCTTGCTTCCTTCGAAGGACATTTCTTAAGTGTTGAGCTATAGATGGCTCTCTTGCTTCATACTCCTCTTGAAATTGTTTCACTACTAGTTATGAGCCTTTGTGAGCCACAAATTTTCTAGCATGTAGTTGTCTTGCTAATTTCATTCCAGCAATTAGACCTTTAATGTTGTTGGAACTTGGAAATGAAAATTTAATGGAGTATTTTAACTCGTCTTCTCGATGGTTCCTTTGGTTCATCTTCTTCTTGCTTCTTGTTTGGTTCTTCTCTGTCACTTCTCGCCTTCCTTTTTCTATCATCCCTTCATCCAACTATTTTCATCATCTCTACTTGCCCTATGTATTGGTTGGCACAAGTAAATAAGTCTGCAAATGATTTGGGCTGATCAAAAGACAAGGATTCTTGGAGATGAACGGATTGATTTCTTTGGAGCATTGCTACTACGATAACACTTAGCTGCAACTCGTGGATCTCCAAGGTTGTATTCCTGAATCGATCAGTGAATTGCTTCAAGCACTCCCTTTCTGCATTCCCCTTCTCTTTGCCTCTCACTTAGTAAGTAAGTAAGTGCCATACTTCTACCACTTGGTGTTGATGATGAAAGTGTTAATGAAGTAATTCTTTAGCTGATTGAAACATAAGATATATGATCTCTTCAGTGCATAGAACCAATCACGAACAACATCCTTTAGTGTGATTGAGAATGCTCGGCATATGATTGCATCATCCCAACCATGTAAAGGCATGATGGACTCTTAGTTTTGTATTTGTTCACATGGGTCTTCTTTTCCTGTAAAGGTGGGGAGTTGAGGCAACCTGAACTTAGGGAGAAGGGGTTTCCCTATAATCTCTTTGGTGAAAGAGATTGCCACCTTTTACTGTCTCTCCTCTGTAGGTACTAACATCTTTTGTCTTAGGATTCCTTTGACTATCCTTTGTATGTCGCTCATATCATTCACACTTACTATAGACTAGTTGTCCAACTCTGTCTTCCTAGTAGGAGCTCTAAGAGCCTCCTTGCAAGTGCTTTCTACCACTTCTTGGTATTGTTCCCTCTCTCTTCGTGGGTCAAATATTCCTTCATCTCGTATATGGACTTCATGTCTCTATTTGTGAAATGGGGATGAAAATGGGGCTCTCGGTACTCAAGAGCTTATGGTGGGGATTTAAAGGTTGTTTTTCCTTCGGGGACTTTTGTCTTTCGACAGCACCCCCACTCTCAGTAAGTGCACGAGGAGGTGGAAAGACGTTTGCCTGAAGAGTTTTGTCCTTGAGCATAACTATTATCTCATTTAGCATTCTCCTATTTTTCTTGTTTTCCTTTCTCAATACCTCATAGTCACTGAGCGGAACCGTTGGGCAGTTGGTCCCTGAAGCACCTGCTCTAGCGAGGATTCCTCAAGGTCTGTAGGGATTCAAAAGATTGTTGATGTCTTAAGCATCATCATTATCATTGTAGCTGACAACTTAGGATCTGGTCCTTACCACCATGTTAGGCATCAAAGAACTAAAGTAACTTTAGAGAAGGTTCTAAGGAATGCTCTGGAATAGGTTCTGAAGACTTCTCCGTGGTAGGTTCTGAGAAATTCTCATAGGTAGATGGCTTCAAGGAATGACTCTGGGAAGGTTCTAGAGAAAATTATGAAACTGCTACAAAGAAGATTCCTAAGAATTTCTTTGAGAGATTCTCAAAAACAAACTTTCCGAGACCTCCTGAGGATGAAAAGAATAAAACTCTAAACTAGTTGAAATGGGAAAGAACGTTGGAAGAAATCAAAGACAAAAAGCTATGAACAGTTGAAAACACAGCTTTTGGCTTGATTCCCCACAGACAGCGTCAATTATTGTTGCCTCAAATTCGTAACAGGAGCAAAACAGATGAGTGGGATGTGTAGCAGATCACAAACACCTTGAATTACCTTCAATTCTACAAGAACAAAATGAGGCCGATTGATTATCGGGGGACTCTTTGATGCTCAAGTTAGTGTTTTAGTTTGGCAGAGCCTTAGGTGCAAAATATGGGTGCAGAGAATGTACATCTAAAGTGTAATGAAGACTCCTATTTATAGAAGAGGTGTGTTGGTATAAATATAATTTCTATGAATATTCTTTAAAATAGGGCCTCATTTGTGGGCTTCCAAATTTATTTATTGAGTTTGACTAAATTGGTCTGAGTCCATGTTACACCAATTTTGTTTGAGGAATATGACAGTTGCAGATATACAACAAAATAAAAATTATATAAATGCAAAATGAAACTTAAAGAATTGGTATGAATTTAAATTTTTGGTATGGATGCAAAAAGAAAACAACTCTGGGATGTTTACAAATACAAAAAATGTTTCCAGGGAGCCGTGTAATTAATCCAAGTTTAAAAATTTTACTACAGAAAAGAAATGTATACAACAAAAACCAGAGTGCAACACATTTGCCAACAAAACATCACTCTCCGTCAAAACCACCATTACTGAGCTTGAGTCTCACTATGTGGTCCAAGAGGTAAGGGTATGTTGGACTCGGGGAGCCTTGGGGAGATCCGGCCTGCGCGTGAGCCTAGTGAAGGAGCATGCAAGTGGGCATAATACCACATCTTTACCCAAAATCTTAAGGTAATGGGTTATGAGTCTACACCACTTATAAGTCTTTCACACACATTACAACTCTCCAATATGTGACAATTTCCATTCATACTTGCATATCTAACAATCTCCCCCTTAAGTATGAATGTCACATCGGGTTTAGGCCTACTCTTCCTACAACAGAAGCCACTCCAGTACTGCGGAATTTTCTTGGGCCTTCTTAAGTACTAATGTTGAATTTCAACCTAAGAGTTATTTCCATGACTTCACCTATCTACAAGTTGGCCCTACTCACACTAGACAACGACTTTACTAGTCGACACAGCTCCTCACCATCCTTGTGTGGCTCCACTCACACCACGGTGTCACCAAGAGCTTTTTCTATGACTCCACCCTTCCGTCTACGAGCTTTTTCGGCTACTCATATAGTAGATCGGGCTACACCAGTCAATACAGTTCTTCACCACATTACCGCACATATCCTTAACCGCCACCGCGCTGTACTGGTCTTGATCCATGTCACAATCAAACCGTCGGCTCTAATACCACTTGTTGGACCCGTGGAACTTTGGGGAGATCGGCCTAGCGCGTGAGCCTAGTGAAGGAGCACACAAGTGGATCTGACACCATATCTTTACCCAAAACCTTAAGGTAATGGTTTATAAGTGTACACCACTTATAAGTCCTTCACCCACATTACAACTCTCCAATGTGAGACAATTTTCATTCACACTTGCATATCTAACAATAGCCTAGACAAAATAGTTGCTACATACTAATTCCTATTAATCATCATAGTTCTACAAATCATAACAACGAAAGAATGAAACAATACTATACCTATCTCCCTAGTATATCCCTATCTTTACAGTTGAATAAGACTCTTATGTCTAACGGTAGAACAAATCATAGAAAGAATTATATCATGATTAGGAGACTCTCCAACAAAAATGCAATAATTACATTCACGCCAAATCAGGCTAATAGATGATGCAAATGCAACCATCCTAATCTGGGAAGAATAACTTTAGATCTGGCTTTCCTTGTCATCCAGCTAGGGGTGTTGCCGATTCCGGAACCGCCGGTTCCGTTTTGTCAAATGTGAGAAACGGAACCAAACTATGGTTCCCACGGTTTGGTCCGGTTCCGGTTCAGTTTCGGTTCCAATTCTGACCGGTTCAATCGCCGGTCCGGTTTCGTTTTGTTTTTTTTTTTAAAAAAATTGTTTTTACCACTATTTTATCCTGTCATTTTTTTTTTATAAATTTTGTTATATTTAATAATTAAATATAGTACCAATAATGCATTATATTCTAAAGATTTTTTTAATAATTTCCAAACAAATTAATTATTTTACTAGTAATTATATTATATAATTTTAAACAAAAAAAAAACTATAAACTCTTCCTCTCTCTCCCCCCTCATCTCCTTGGGTGGGTGTTGGTTGAGTTTGACTCTCTTGAGTGCTAATATTTTCAACTTCAAAATTTTCAAAATTTCTATTTCTACAAAATTTTTTATTACTCTAAAATAAATATGTAAATATTAATTAAATATAATAAAATAACAAAATAAATAAATTAAGCTATAGTAAAAAAGTAGAAGGAATTCAAAAAATGTAATTGCAAAAAATGACTTTAAAAAATATAAAAAATGTCATTGTAATAATAAAATATATAAATAATTAATAAGAAAAATTTAGAGGAGAATAAATTTGTGAGAGAGTGTAGAAGAGATTGAGACAGAATAAATGTTGTAAATTGGAGAGAAATGGGTGGAGTATTTATAGAGTTGAAAAAAAAAAGTGAAATAACTGTTGAACGCCAGTTTGACGGTTTTTTAAAAGATGGAACCATAACCTAAACTAAAACCGTCCGGTTTTGGTCTGTCTGTTCCGGTTCGATTCCAATTTTAAGCGGTCTGATTCTAGTTCGATTCGTCGATTTCGGTTTGATTTTTACATGTCTACATCCAGCTAACCTCTCTTCTCCAATGTAAAAGAGGCCTATAAATTCTACACTTCATCAATATCTCAGTTCAAACCCTCCTTGAGACATCACAATCAAAGAATATGTGGTCAATAGATTTGAAAATTTTCCACACAAACCACATAAAATGATCATTGCACACATTCCAGTGACACAATCTGACTTTCGTGGCCAATTTTTCGAGGCTAACCAAACAATAAAACTGAATTTTTTCGGGAATTTGCTTACTGTACACAATTTTCCACCAACTGGGTTTTAGGAAATTTAGGCCTAAGATGACTCCAAGCACTGACAATAGAGTAAAAGCAAGAACTCTAAAGCTTCCAAATGATTCTATCTTCCCCGCCAGGACAACCCCTATGAGCACAAACCAATTGCCAAGCTAATTCTGTAATGGAGTCCAAAAGGCCTGGCAATCAACAACATCCACCACGTCAAACATCCTTCACAACAGGCCCTTTCGGAAAATCAGAATCTGCAATATAAATGTCAGGAAATAACTCAATTAAAATTTACCATTCAACTAATATTCATGCCAAAAGGAAAAGAAAAATTTGTCACCCAGTATATATTAAAAAAAACCCGTAAATATTAGAATGCAAATCTAGTAGCTTTTGCCAGCTCCAACTCATATTAGGGTTCTTTACAATCCCCTCAAAACTAAGCCTCTTTAATTTGTCCGAAGAGATCCATTTTGCCCACAAGCTGGTTTTACATGTCAATAGTATCCATACATTCTTACCCACAACAACCATATTCCATGTAGCCATATTTTTCACTCTAAGTGATCCCTCTAATTTAAGAGCACACAAATCTTTGCATGCTACAACCCCACCTGTATGCGTCTCAGCAGATCTGAAACACAAGAATTTTTTGCATATCCTGTCAGTTTCCTTAATTATAAATCTTGGTAACATAAAGACAGAGCACAACATATATACTTCTCAAAATAGAATTTACCAATTGTAATCGCCCTTCATAAGACAAGCATCTCGTAGTCCAACTAGAAATCTGAGCATTCAGTTTAGCCAATAAGCCAACACAGTGCGCTTTCTTCAAACTTGTAAAAATCAGAGGTACACCAAGATATGTTACATGAAACTACCTCTCTTGAGAGTGGAGACACCCAAGAATCTCCCATTTTGTGTGCCCAGTTACTGCACGAAGAAACACAGCACTCTTTGAATCATTTACTTGTAAAATAGAGGCATTATTCAAAGTGCATTAAAACATTCATAACCCCCTGATAGATTGCAACTTGCCTTTATAGAAAACAAATAAGTCATTTACAAAACACAAATGACTGAGCTGTAAATGTTGACAAACAGGGTGGAAACCAAAATCTGCAAGAAGCATATATTGGAAGCAAATCGAAATGGATACTCCATAGCAATAACAAACAACAAGGTTGACATTGACTCACCTTGCCTTAGCCCTGTCTTCCTTTTAAAGAACTTTCCATTAATCATAATAGGAAAACAGGGGCCACACATGCATTCCATGATCCAACCAGTGAACTTGTCACGAAAGCATAAACAGATCAAACATTCTTCCAGAAAATCCCAGGGTACTGAATCATATACCTTCCTCAAATCTACCTTCAATGCACACCTAGGCTGTCCCTTATTGGTATGATAGTTCCTAATTAGCTCATAGGCAAGTAGTATGTTATCCACAATATGACGCCCTTTCACAAAAGCAGACTGATACAAGGAAATTAAAGAATCCATAATACCTCCCAAGTGATCTGTAAGAACTTCCGTAATAATTTTGCAGAAGACAGAACAACGAGCAAGTTTGGATTAATTGTTAAAGGTGTTGTTGTTGTTATATAAAATTATTGATAAAAATAGCTCATTGTTAAATGAATTGAGTTTTTTGTGAGTTACAGGGACAATTAACAACATTTTGGCTAGTCAAGAGGATCTAAATAAACAAAATTTTAAAATATCTATTTAGGGTGAGGAGAAAGCTCTCTTTAGTAACAGGAAGGATGGGAATCCAAGAACTGCTCGATCAAGAATTAGGGGGGGGAAATGGTGGCAAGGACAGACAATAAATGAGTTGGAAACAAGGAATTCACCACCAAAACAATCATATTGAATCAAGAACAACTGATGTTATGTCTACGGAAAAAAAAAGGCTACTAAGCTCAAGATTGTTGTTATATAATAGTTGAAGGAAACATTGAGACTTATGCGTACCCACAATTTAAAAGTGTAGTAGAAGAATGAGATTTCAAGCATCAGTAGTTGTGGAAGCTCCAACAAATAAAAGAAGTAGATACAAGAACATCGAAAAAGACCAAATATGGGAGTTAGCATGAATAATGAAGGCCAAATTATTGGCACATATATAATGAGTTTGAATGCAAGAATGTTTGCAATGCTACTTGAGCAATTAGAAATGATGAAGTCGAGAGAGTAGTCAATGAAAGGGGTGTTGAGAATTCCATCGCCTCTCTCCATCACTCTAAAGTGCTCTCTCTCAATAATATTCTATAGTATTCAAAAATCCTATGGAAGGGGCTTATGTATCTTATATTAGTGTGTCACTAAGTGTGTGTCAAAGTGTACTATGTGAAGTCGAGAGACATGCATATATGTGAGGTGCACTGTAATGTGTCCGAGTGAGTAAGTTATATTTTGATTTTTCCACACAAATTCAATGGAGAGGAAGATTGGGAAAAGAAAGAGCCAAAGAAAAATTAAGTAAAAAAGTTTAAGTTAATGAAAAATGAAGACTAACTTATAAATAATGGCTAAATCTTATGTTGTCCCTGAGATTTGGTCAACATAAGTTGAATTAAAAACAAGAAACAACACCATTTTAATACATTAAAAGTTGCAGACGATATCGTTTAAATGCTGCGCAGATTTTTTTGCCATGTCTATGCCACGTGTTAATTTGAAATGTACATATTTCTAATGACATCAAGACATGCCATATACTACGCTATTGCTAAATTCAAAAGACGTGCCATAGGGCATGCTACGTCAATATACCATATTAGCGCTTATCGATTAACTTTAATGGTCAGTCAGCGGATGATAATTTTGAGAGTTAATTGTATCAGATATCCCAAATAAAATATTAAATTTGATGAATAGGCAACATAATTTTAATTTTAACAAATAGAAACACGTTCAAATTTAGTTTGAAAAATGTCAGATGAAGACTTTTAGAGACCATTTTTTCAGACGTGATAAATAAAATTTTGGAAACTACCGAAGACATTTAGAGATATTTAGAGACCCTCTTGAATTGCATTTATATGAAAACAACTAATTGGAGATTTTTTGACGCATTTAAATCTTTTGAAGACATTTTGAAATTTGACATTTTTAAAAATAAATTTAAATGTGTTTTCATTTGAGAGAATGTATTTGGAATAATACTATTTCTCAAAATCAGTATTTTTTGTGAATAAAAGTGTGATCTTCCCTAATTTTAGTGTAACTGTTTGTGGCAAAATATTTGCGAATGGGCTCTGGTCAAGTGATTACTCGGGCCCATTGTTAGTTAGGCCGAAATCTAGTTAGAACTCAACAAAGATTGATGAAGAGTTCTGCAAAGATATGCCATCTGTAGCGATATACCTCTTAGTGTCCTGCAAAATAAAAAAGATGAAGTTACAATTATTCAAGAGGCCATCTAGTATAATCCAAAAATAGATAAGTTCTCTCAGAGGGTTTAGCTCTATCATGATCATTTTAGTTAAAGGAGTTTTTTTTTTATAAAGGCCAACCGAAAAATATTAAGATTATCACATTTATCTCCAAGGAAGCAAAAACAAACTCCCAGAGGGGCAACGCAACTCACCTGCAACATTCATCAATAGAAATGTGAGTTATCTCACTAGCAAGAAGAGGACACTACAAGTAAACCAAGAGGCAACAATAGGAGGGGGCTCATTCTTTATATTACATTACATTACACTTCGTGGTATCTATCCCTTATTCTTTAGTTCTTTCTTAGTTTTTAGTTATTTTTCTTTCAAACTTTCATGTACTCAAATCATCATTTTTAATAAGAAAGCCCTTCTTATTATTGTGGTTTGTGAATTGTTTACCAAGAAGCAAGATTCATTCTACTGCAAATTTTGTCCCTTTTCTTGCTCCCATCATTTGATTAAAAGTTAGATTTTCACGACGCAAATCTCCTTGTAATATCTCGTCCTTTCTGATTAGAGTTCTGAAGCTTTCCGTTCAGTTTCAATTTGATTCTTGATAGCTAACAAATGAATTTTCAAGGGTTTTGGTGTTGTTGAGCCTCAGGAATGATTCAACGCATGTCCGAGAATGAGAAACGTCAAATATGGAAGCTGAGGTGCAGTTAACGTACGTTAACTTTAAGGAAGACATACATTATTTGGGTTTGCTAAAACGGATGATCAACGTACGTTGCATTATGTATAACATACATTATAGTTTCTTAACGTACGTTGTACATTCTAAAACGTGCGTTGTGCTGTGATTTCTCATATGTGAGGCTTTTGCAAACTATATAACGTATTCTGATGGGTCAAGATGTACGTTGCATGGAAAATGATGTACATTGCTTTGTTAAAACATTAAAATGGTGCATTTTGATCCGTTCGTCTCCATTTTCACTCAAAACCCTCTCAAACTAGTCTGAATCTCTCTACCATTACTTATGTTCCATCTTTAAAGGTAAGATCACGTTTCTTTATCATTATATTTTCATTTATGCATTCAATATCATTTTGATTTGTGGAAGAGGGGAATCACGATTTGATCAATGTGGATTGGATTTTTTTTTTGTTGAAATGGATATTAGAGATTGATAGATCATGATAATTTAAGGCTACAAGAACATGGATTAAGCTTAGGTTCATGAGATTTGATGAGCTTTGTTAGGTTTAGGGTTTGGCCTAAAATTGGTGAAGGGTTTGGATGATTTTGAGTTTGCTTAGAGTAATTAATTATAGATTCATGTTTAGGAGTTTGAGTCGAGTTGATTTGAGTGGCTGGAAATGTTAGGTATCGATCAGAACATGTTTATGACGTTTTTGAGAATATTTTTCTGTCGCAAGGACTGGTTTGTAATTTTAGGAAGTTTGGAACTGTTTTGTGATTTTGAAGAGTTTAAGGACTAATTTGTAATTTCTAAAAAGTTTGAGGACTAATCTATAATTTTTTGGAGTCTTAGGGACTAAAGTGTAATTTTACCAAAGTTAAGGGACTGAACTGTAATTTTACGTAGTTACTGATTTTCAAGGGGAGGGCAATAAATCTTCATTCGAAATAGGTTTCTCAGGGTCAATGTCTGCAGTTGCATTATCATGCATTTTTTTATACCGCAACAGTACCAGAATTATATCTTTGATTCTGCTTTGATAACTATTTCAACTTCACGTTCCAGTCGGCGAGATCAACCGGCCACCAATGGTGCGTGACTAGGCCATTCAGCTTGGATATCTAGGCGAGTGGAATCACAACTTTAGAAACATAGGCTGTGTCTTCTAAATCCAATACGTTTTATTATGTCTAGCTTATATCTGTAATCTGATTAAGTAAATGTTTGGCTAAATAACAATCTGACTTATATGAATTTCTGTAATAAGAAAATATGTTTTGAAATATTTGTATATATCTGCGTTTAATAGTTTATGATATGATCAGTAAGTTCTTGACTGCCTTCTATGTTGTCTGTTAATTATATGGCTATTTTTATTATTGGGATAATAAGAATCTATCCTTTGATTTTTGCAACCGAGTATTGCATGTTATGCCTATGGCACATCCACTGTTACCTGTCTAATTCTGCATTTCTAATTTTTGTAATATTTATTATTTAATTATTCTGACTCGGGACACTCATGCTACGGGGTAATATAGCCTTTGGTATACCATTGAGAAAGGCCTAGTACCAAGGTTGGTGGTAACCCATGTGTCTAGCGCAATATGCATGAGCTATTTTTCTAGTGGCAGGAGTCCACATATGATCTAGTCGCAGGAGTTCACGTATGATCCTGATTCTGATTTTGGTCCCCTTATCAGTCTGTTTAGTGTGATATGAATTATGATTAGGTATAATAAATTTGGTAAGTCTGTATTATTGCTCATTTTTCCGTAGTATATTGTATTGTAGTCTGACAGGGTATATCTTGCTGGAGCACGTGGACTACAATGCTCGCGGATGTACTTAGATTAGTTCTGTTTGTTACAACTTTGAGACCTTTTAGGTGGACGGAGTAATATTTTGAGCTCTTAAAGCTATCAGCTGTTAAGTCTTTTGAGTAGGGTATTGTTTAGGCTCTTAAAGTTGCTACACTATTTTTGATCTGTATATGATGGTAAAATACATGCATAAAATTTTTTGTATATTCTGTATAGTATGAATCTGTATGTATGCATATAGCATGGTTTATTTGCTTCCTGATATGTTAATCACTCTGCCTAACTGTATGATGTTTACCATTAGTGCGAAATATTTTCGGAATGAATTTCTGAACTACTATCTGTATGTATACGGGTGTATACTACTAATATTTGATTAAATATGTGCATGTGGTATTTTTGAAAACGTTTTCAAAATGCTTTATGTGATGTCCCAGAGGCGATTTAGGGTGTTTTCGTTTCCTCACTGAGTTTACTCACCCATTCCCTTAATATTTTTTCAGGTGATTTTATTGATATCGATCCTTCGACATTCAGCACTCAGTAAGGTATTCAAAGGTAGCATTGAGTGCCCTTTTGTTCGGACTCAGTATATTTGCATTAGTAGATGCTCCACACCGGGTTACTTATGAGTGTATGGTTTTGTATACTTATAAGACATTTAGTATGATTTTATTATTTAGAATATTAATATTATAAGAACTTATGTTTTAAAAAACTTGGATTTTTTTCTCTTATGATTAAATTTTTAAAACGGTTTTAGATTTTTTTTGTAATAAATTTGTTATAAGTTTTTTTCCTTGAGGCTTGTGCGAGATGGGTCGGACTTTCTAAGACAATTCGCCTCGTACGCCAATCATGGTCTGAAAACAGGTCGTGACAAATGTGGTATCAGAGCATTAGGTTTCATAACTTTGGGTCAGTTATAGAGTTTAGGTATTTACCTATGTATACTTCTCTGATATTTATCTCGAAACTGTGGTAACCATTCTACATTCTGAAATTTGCACGTGTGTTCTGCTTATTTGTTGCATCTATAGTTATGGACCCGCACTCAGAGTCTCTAGCTAGGGCCACTGTTGAGGCTGCTGATCATTCAGTAGCGGATCAGAGGGATTTGCATAATCATCCAAGGATTGAGGCATCACGTCTTCAGTAACCACCTCAACCCACGAGTCAAACAGATGTTTTGAGCGCATTTTCCAGCGTCTTGGCCACAACGCAACAACCTTTAAGAATGCGAGCGCAAGGTCCTCTAAGTGGACTCTTAAAAGAAGTAACACTAGGGAAGCAATGAATGGCCATCAAGGCCAAGGCCAAAACAGCTAATCCGAGCACAAGGTGTAAGTTCTCCACTAGGGGTACCAGCCGAGGAAAATATTTATAGTGTGCTATACGAGTGGGAAAATATATATCGGCCTATGCAACAAAGCCTTGAGTAAGTGCTTTTATTGCAGATAGCTAGGGCATAAGATATCTAAGTGTCTTCGCAAATTTGGAATGGGAATTCAAGCAGGGCAATTAGTAGCTAGAGGCACGAGCGCCGATAGCACCGGTATATTCTTTTTTCCTAAATCTCTGCATATGTTTTGTTTGCTATTGGTGTTACATTGCATAACTATTTGATTTCATTAAACTTCATCTTGTGCGCGAAGATAGCGGTAGTTTTGTTGGAGGAAATTGGTTGAGAGTTTCTTATTTTATTGAGTGGGATAATACCATTAGTAGGGGTCGTGTGATGTGGTTTAATGCTACTTCAGCGAAATGATGAATTTATGAGCAAGATGTTTAGGATAGGTTGGAATCAGTTTGTTGTTGCATTTGGATTAGGGTATTTCAAAGAATTTGAGGAGCATGAGGGAAGCATTTATTTGTTAGTAAGTGAGAATAAATAATAAGACTGATTTGAGATTTTATATCCAGGAATAAAATGGTACAACATGATTGTTAAGCGCAAGGGGCTTAATGATATTGCTGAGTAGAATATGTTTAAGAAATTAGTGAATTTTTTCAGTAATGATTGATGATAGATCTATGAGATAGATTTACGTGGTGTGTTGGAGTTATATTTGCTAAGATCTGGGTTTAGATTTGATGACATGTATATCGTTTGATGATTAATCAGAGTGAGATAGTATTTGGGTACTAAAGGTTTTGGAGTGCTAAATGTATAGGTAATGGATCCTCTTATGAATTTATTTGTTGGTATGAGAGGAACTTTAATAATTAGTGTTTGGAAGTCGACCATCTTAATGAAGGAATGGAATTGAGAGAGATTCATAGATATATTGATTTTGAGGGTGCTCGGTATATGGTGAAAGAAGATTTATATTCGATATATAAAGGATGGAGGATGACACTAGTTATGTTAGTAAAACATCCTAAGGATAGAAGTGGTATGTAATCATCAAATTGGTGACAAATCTATTGGTGATTTCAATTTATTACCGTTGTAACGGTCTATTGTTGAGACTAAGGTGACAAATGTGGGTGTAATCATTTCAGTTATTTACAAATTGTATGAGGTTTAACGGTTATGGTAAGAGATATGTGATGAATCACGTAGATATGGTGATAATGGAGAAGTTATGAACAAGACTTGAGAACTTATGTTGGATTCGATTTGTGGCTTGACTTAAAGGACAAAACGATTATAATGATGGATAAGATCTGAAGTCGATTATGAGTATATGGACTAACTTATAGGTTTGACTAGATTTAAACAATGAGAATTGGATATAGGTGATTTGCACTTTGGGATACTTATGATATTTCTGTTAGTGACATTTCTCTATTTTATGTTCTTTGGTGTTTTGTGATTTAAGATAGATGAGATTTGATGTGATTATGGATATTGCACATTAGCGGATTAATTCTGTTGGAGAGCTTATGGTACCTCTGCTATTAATGTTTGAACCCATGTCGTCTTCCTTAACCTTTGAGGTTGTAGTCTGAGTTGAATATGTTCCGCCGTATCTAAACCAGATGTTTTTGCCATGACTTTTCTTTTGCAGTCTGGTTTGCAATTTGATTTGCCTTTCTTTTTGCTCTATGTGTTTGGTCAAGTATTAGAACTTCCATGTTAAATTTTTGGTAAGTGTTTGAGTTTGTACCTTCCGACATTTGATTCTTTGAGCTTTGAGAACATTTTCCCTTGTGTTCTCTACATTGTGGAATTCTCAGTTTCGCTCCTTAGGAATTTTGTCCCAGATTCATTCCATGTTTTGTCGCCATAGCATCTATAAGTGTTCCATAGAAGCATCATTCTGATAAGTCGCAGTGTAGCTATCTGCACCTATTTGATTCTGTTGATACATAGATCAAGGCATTCTATTATTCTTTTATTCATTTTTTGTATCATCTTCTGTATATTTGCATGACTGGGTTCGAGTGAGTCAAAACGTAGAAAGGTTTTAGTTTGTTTTCCTGTGGTTAATATTTGGGATTCAAGGTTTGAATTTAATTCAGAGACTTAGGTTTTATTTTAGCTTTGATCTGGTATGTTTGGAAATTCGAAGACGAATTTCTTTTAAGGGAGGAAGTATGCAATATCTTGTCCGTTTCAATTGGAGTTCTGTAGCTTGCTATTCAGTTTTGATTGACTCTTGATAGTTAAAGGATGAATTTTCAAGGGTTAGGTGTTGTTGAGTCTCGGGAATGATCCGATGCATGTCTAAGAATAAGAAACATCAAATATGGAAGTTGAGGTGCGGTTAACGTACGTTAACTTTGAGGAAGACATACGTTATCTGGGTTTGCTGAAATGGATGATCAACGTATGTTGCATTATGTATAACGCATGTTATAGTTGCTTAACGTACGTTGTGCTGTAATTTCTTAGACCCAAGGCTTCTGTAAACTATATAACATATGTTGATGGGTCAAGACGTACGTTGGTTTATGTATAACGTACGTTGCATGGAAAATAATGTATGTTGCTTTGTTAAAATACTGAAACTGTGGGGTTTGATCCATCCTGTTGGATCAAAGGTGATCAACATCAAGATCCTTTCATGTTTTGATGATGAGCAAAATGTTTGACTTGAAGAAAGACACGTTGGAAAGCTCAAAATTGCACAACATGCCATTACATGTGCTTAATGTACGTAATGCCAATATTAACGTACATTAAGAAGAGCCAAAATGTAAACAAAAGTCACTGGAATACTGAGGAAGCAAATAATGTACGTTATATATGACTAACCTACGTTAAAGAAGTGAACAATGATGTAATAGAGATGGTCAAATACGTGAATGATGTTCAAAGATGATCAATGTACATAAGGTTTCCCTTAACGTACGTAAGCTGGGGAAAATGCAGATAACGTATGTAACACTTGTTATAACGTACATTAGGAAGGTTCTAGAAAGCTGCAATAGCATTAAATGAACTCCAACAACTAGTTTCTTCAAGGCAACGGTCATATGGCTTGGAATAGTTATAAATACATCAAGAGAAGACCAAAAATGTGTTGAACAACATTAGAAAACATTGTTCTAACACTCCTATCAATTTCTACCAACAACACCACCAAATCAGGCTAGAGATCAAAGTTTAAGCATCAAACTCATACATTCAACTCTAGCATAGAGCTTTAACCTTTGTAAACACTTTATATACACCTTAAGAGTGGGAAAGGTTTATTGTAACTATATAAAAAACAACATTGTAAAGGTTTGTTGTGAACCTAAGGAAAACAAACTTGTGAGAGCTTTAGAGGTGTGAGCCAGGAATCAACCTTGTGTAGGCCTTAGAAGAGTTGAGCCACAATCAACCTCGTTGTATTGGGTTTGGTGGATTGAGTCGGAATCAATCTCCGTTATAGTGAAAATCCTAAGTGGTAAGACTTAGGTAGTGGATGTAGGTAAGGTTGGTCGAACTACTGTAAATTCTTAGAGTTCGTTTTTCTTTTCCTCTCTTTCAACTCATATCAAGGACTGAAAATTCTCCAACAAGTGGTATCAGAGCGGTCTCCGTTATAGAAGGATTAACATCCTTGGAGCAAAGATCCGCATTGAAGAAATGGATTTCGGTCCTTCTTTTTACATGCCTCATTTATTTGATGCTCTAATTTTATTTCATGGAAGAAGAAAATGTCTATTTCATTCAATCATATGACATAGAGCTTTGGAAGGTGATTGTTTTTTGTCCTAAAATTTCCAAGAATAAAGATGACACA
>CAODLS010418277.1:0-16507 GCA_948243855.1 Flueggea neowawraea | reverse complement strand
ACAAACTCTTTGTTTGTTGTAATAATTCGCTCACCAAACTGATCTAAAATAGTTGATACAAGTTAAAAGAATAGCAATGAAGAACTAGAACACTTGTATCACAATGCGAGACTTTAATCTTGGTAAATCAAGATAGATTGTATATGTGTTATCTATGCTCCTTTTTCATGCTTTTAGGTGTATTTAAAGCCTTTTCAAGTCACATAACCATTGGGGTTGATATTATAGCCATTGGAGTGCATTTGGAGCTTGATTTATGCTTGATTTCTTGCCATATATGACTTACTCGAGTAAGAATATTTTTCACTCAAGCAAGCATGAATTTTTTGATCGTTGTAATCAAATCCCATTATTTTAGCACTATAAATGATCCCTTATTCACACCTGATGCTTCGATTACTCGAGTAACTTCATTTCTAATTCGAGTAACTCTTCATCCAGTGATACTTCTGGGTTTTCTACTTGCTCGAGTGAAATTCAACTTGCTCGAGTGAAATATTCACTTTCTCATGCCTCTGGAACTTGTTTTACTCGAGTGAGTATCAATCTTACTCGAGTAACACTTCTTTTACTCCAAGAATTGGATCATTTGGCAATCTCATTGAACATTGTACTTTTCTAGCTTAATTACTAATTTTTGTTCATCATCAAAACACAAGAGGATGTAAATGTGAACCACCCTTGGTTCAACAATCTCTCCCTTTTTTATGATGACAAAACCTTCAAGAGTTTGAATATTACATCAAGGACAACAAATTTGATCAATGATTGTATCCTTGTCAAGGGGTTAGAAATATGAAAAATAATATATGGTCATGCAAATTCATTCCTCCCCCTTTTTGTAATCATCAAAAAATATTTAATAATAAAAAAATTTTTACTCTCCCTTTCAAAATCAATTTATGCATTTATTAAAAAGAAATTCTCTCCCCTTATCTATCTCAAAACCACGCATAACAAAGTCATCATAATCTCCATAATAATGCAATTGAAAACAGTAAAGAAAATTAAAAAGCACAAAAATGAAAGGAAAAGAAAAAAAAATTAAGAATAAGAAATACCTAATGTGATATTAAGCACAAATATGTGGGTCGATCATCTTCATCACTACTTGAAGAAGAGCTATTTTCTCTCCTCCTCCTCTTCTTCTTCTTCTTCTTCTTCTACTTCTTCTTCTTCTTCTTCTTCTTCTTCTTCTTCTTCTTCTTTTTTCTCTCATTCCTTTCTCTTTCCCTCATCTTGTTCCTCATCAAGCTTTTGTATTTGGAGAGCGATTTGGAGTAGTACTGTAGTTCTTCATCTTCCTCATCTCCCAAGCTTGATTTTTCTCTACTTTCTTCTTCCCTTTGAATATGTCTTTGGGCCTTCAATGCCTTTTCTTCTTTTATGAGATTCTCTCTAAATCAAAGAATGATCTCATAATTTATGAGAGAACCAACAAGAGCATTGTAGTATAAGGTGTTGAGATCCTTGGTTTCCATTATAGCAGTGACTTGTGAATCCCAAGATTTGGGCAAAGTTCGAATCACCTTCTTCATTTTTTCATGCTCTTTTACCTTCTTCCCCAATGCTTCTAGTCCATTTTTGATTTTTGAAAATCTATCAAGGGAACTTGTGATGGTCTCATCTTCTTTGATGGAAAAGAGTTCGAACTCATGTTGGAGAAGATTTATCTTAGTTTCCTTGACTTGAGAAGTCCCTTCATAAGCTACCTCCAAGGATTTCTAGATTTCTTGAGAACTTCTACAATTTGGAACTCCTTTAATCTCTTCAAAATTCAAGTTGCATAAAGCCAATTGCATTGCTTGAGCATTTATCCTTTCCTTCTTCCAATCAGCAATGATATACTCTTGTTCACTCATCAAAGAGCCATCTCCATTTTCAATGATGTTTAGACCGAGAACGATTACTTTCCAAAGCTCAATGTTACGAGCCTTGATGAAGACTGTCATAAGATTCTTCCAAATAGAGTAGTTGGAACCATTAAAAAGAGGTGTTTGAGTGAGGGAAAATTCAGGTTGAAATGATGAGGAATGACCGAAATCCATTTGTGTTGGTGTGGATCTTTTATCCAAGGATGTTAAGCCTTCTTGACCAGAGATCTACTCTGATACCAAATAAAAGAGAGGATTTGGTCTTGCTTTAGTTGAAGCTACGCAAGTGCGAAAGAGAGAAAAATCAAGACAAGGATTTAGAGTGGTTCGACCAACTTTGCCTACGTCTACTACTTAAATTCCTCACTTAGGATTTCCCAAAATCAATATCCCACATTGATGATTGATTCCGGCTCAATCCACCAAGGCCAACTACAATGATGGGGTTGATTGTCTAAGGCTCACACCTCCAAAACCACATTCACTTTCTAGCTGAGTGAGAACTCTTACAATTCTTGATTCAAGTTCAAGAATAAACCAAGCCTAGGATCTACCCTTGATCCTAGCTCAC
The DNA here is from genome assembly GCA_948243855.1 of Flueggea neowawraea. Classification (NCBI taxonomy): domain Eukaryota; kingdom Viridiplantae; phylum Streptophyta; class Magnoliopsida; order Malpighiales; family Phyllanthaceae; genus Flueggea; species Flueggea neowawraea. The sequence continues at coordinate 14,062 of CAODLS010418277.1, read as the reverse complement.
AAACTCTTTGTTTGTTACAATAATTTGCTCACCAAAATGATCTAAAACAGTTGATACAAGTTAAAAGAACATAAATGAAGAACTAGAACACTTGTATCACAATGATAGACTTTAATCTTGGCAAATCAAGATAGATTGTGTATAGATGTGTTATCTCTGCTCCTTTTTCATGTTTTGAGGTGTATTTAAAGCCTTTTCAAGTCACATAACTGTTGGGGTAAATATTATTGCCATTGGAGTGCATTTGGAGCTTGATTTCTTGCCATATATGACTTACTCAAGTAAGAATATTTTTCACTCAAGTGAGCGTGACTTTTTTTACTGTTGTAATGAAATCCCATAATTTAAGCACTCTAAATGATCCCTCATTCACACCCGATGCTTTGATTACTCAAGTAACTCCATTTCCCACTTGAGTAACTCCTCATCCAGTGGTACTTCTGGGTTTTCTACTTGCTCGAGTGAAATTCAAATTGCTCGAGTGAAATCTTCACTTTCTCATGCCTCTGGAACTTGTTTTACTTGAGTGAGTATCAATCTTACTCGAGCAACACTTATTTTACTCGAACAATTAAATCATTTGGTCATCTCATTGAATATTGTACTTTTCTAGGTTAATTACTAATTTTTGTTCATCATCAAAACATAAGAGGATTTAAATGTGAACCACCCTTGGTTCAACAACAAACAACTATGTTATTTTGTACTTGTGTTAAATACTAATGAGACCTCACGTTCCTAACTAGCTGTTTATTATCAAGTCAATCAACCAATAGGCCCTTATCGAATCAACCAACACAATAATAATAGAGAAAACAAATAATCACACCAATTAAACATATACTGAAAACAATAAAGATAAATCAAAAAAGAAAGTCTCACGATTCATTCGGATTAAACTTTGAAAGTATGTTAACTAGAAGGAGTTTAGTAGTGCTTGTTGAAATTAAAAAATGTAGAAACAAAATGAAAAAATCAGCTATCAAGTTTAAAGAGAGAGAGAGAGAGAGAGGCGAATTCCTGATAATAAGGTATTTATAGTAAATTTTTAACCACTAACCCTACTAAGAATTCTTAAAAGGAAAATGCTCTGTATCTTAATTGCAATATGCCAGAATGAATATAGTATTATTATCCTGAGAACGAAAATGAAATGTTGTAAATTGTTGGATGGCCCCAATGTATGATATATTAGCTTAACTATCGAGCAAATTTCCAAGCAAAATTCACTCTTTTGTGCTTCAATTCGTATTATTCTTATATGCTTTTGGTTTAAATGTTGTAGAGTGAATGAATGGCATGAAAATAAGGACTTAAAGATGAAGAAAGCTTTAAGGAAAGGAGCGATAAAGAAGTTAATCGAAGTTGGACACTTCTTGGATGCCACACCCAAGGCCACAGGTGCGGTGCAACACCATGGTCGTGACATACATCAAGCAAGGAAGAAAATAAGACCACCACGGCCGTGGTGGCAACCTATAAAAGATCAAGGTCATGGTAAAATGCAGAATTTGGCCACGATCGTGGCCTCCACACACCACGGTCATGGCCAGAGCAGAGCAAGGAGGAGAGTTGATGATGTAGCATAGGGTAATTTTGGAAAGTAAACCTAGGGTTTTGCCATTTATCTCCACACTATAAACACCCTCTTGAGCCTCATTTGTGATATCTTTAGACTTAATATTACATCACTTGAAAGCCACCAAGAAGATTGTAGAGCTTTTAGAGAGAGAGAAGGATTTAAAGTGAGAAAAGTGCACAATCCTGAACGAAGCTTTAGAGCCTTGGAAGATTTGTCCTCCTAATCATCCATTCTTCAATCTCTCCAGACTTAGGTTAATTGGCGACAATGTTTAAGTGTTGTTATATTTACATTTATTTATCTATTTACATCATGTTACCGTAGATTTATAGTTAGGACTTAAAGATGTAGATCCATAACGAATATTCACTATATTAACTGATGGGTTTTGTATTTTATTGTTATAAATTTTGATTTGCTATGGATGTTGATTCAATGGCTTGTTTTAAATGAAATGTTATTGTTCTTGATCACCATAATGATTTTTATTGTTAAGTTTAATTGAAGGATTGAGAGATAAAGCTTGGGCGAGGTTCAAAAGCATTGAACTTACCAAACTTAGGATAGGCATATTATAAGTAGGCAAGTTATTTGATGAGAGTCTAATTTAGTTAGATTTAACCAAAAGGATTGGCCTAGTAAATGTATACATAACCTAAATCAACTCAAAAAAGTATTTAGGTGAGAATAGCAGATAGAACACTCAATTTCCCTAATCCCCATCATCAATATAGTGAATATGAATTTAGGAAGAATCTCGAAGTCATAACATCTTCTTTATTATTGATTTATCTTTAATTTGACTTCCTTCCTCGTCTTTTGTTTGTAGAATACCAAATTCCATAAGTTTTATTGCTTTTGCTTTTGATTAAATTACTTATAGTACTCGTTTTTGCGGGATTGATACCCTTGAAATATTCTTAGGGTTAAAACTACTTCGACAACCATGCTCTTGCGGTAAAATCGATTAGCACCATTGCCACTTTTACTACTTTTTAATGTGTTAGATACATCGCAATTATGATTCCAAGCATTACTCATTCTAAAATAATTAATAACATGTCCTACAATGATCTCGGAGGTAAAATAGGAATGAAAAAGTCTCTAAATTCTTCCATAATAAAGAAATCTCACATTGCCCAATGTCCTTAATAACCAGTCACATCATCAAATAATCCAAACATTTCACCCAACAGATCGACCTCTCTAGACATAACCATATCTAGAATAGCTTCAGTTCTGAGTCAAGCCTTCTTCCAATGAAAATCAATCGTCTTTGTACAATTTTCATCGTCACCTAAACAATGCACAACACAACACGATATAAAAATACAGAAAATGACCAACATATGACATGAAAACCGATGCAACACTAAAAATATGAGGAGAATACACATCATCTTATAGCAATTTATATTTTCAAAATCAACAATTTAATTAAATAAAGATAATATTGCAATTTTTCTAATGATTAATATAATGAAAAAAAATTATATTTTAGGACACCTAAAATAGAAAGTGTGCCTATAATATTGGGGTAGAGGGAGTATAATTGTTTTACGGTAAGGCCAATTTTTTAATGTTAAGGCTAGACTTCATAAAAAAAATATATTTTAAAACGGGGTTCGAACTTAAACTTTTTTTTGCCAGATTTGAAATTTAAAATTATTTATTTTAAATTTAATTGTTTCAATGAATGTTGACCTTAATCTTACAATCAACTCATCTAAACTGGCTTAGTGCAAAAGTGACACCTATTATCCTATCTTGGCTAGTTGGTCCCACAATGAGTATGTGGGTGAGATGAAATATTATTGGTGTAATATGAACTTGAGTTCTTTAAGCCCAATTCAATAAACATATTCAAAAACCCACAAATGAGACCTTATTTTAAGAATACTTGTACAAATTACATTCATGCTACTACTCTTCCTCTATAAAGGGTATATTCTCTACACTAAGACTTTAAACCTAAAGCTCTGTCGAATTAAATACTAACTGAAGCATCAAAGAGTCCCTCGAGGACCAACCAACCTCACTTTTATTTTGTTCTTGTAGGATTTGAAGTGATTCGAATTGCTCGTGATCCATTGTTCATCTCGTTCATCCTTTTTCATCTTGTTACGGACTTGAGGCAACAACAATTGGGGCTGTCTGTGGGGAGTTGAGCATAAAGTTGTGTTTTCAATCATTCATAGCTTTTCTTTGATTTCTTTCAACTTTCTTTCCCATTTCAACCAATTCAGAGTTTGATCTCTTCCATCCTTAAGATATCTTGGCAAGTTTCTTTTTGACAAGCATTTGGATAAATTCTTATGAATCTTCTCCGTAGCAGCTTCAGAATTTTTTCTAGAACCTTCCCCGGAGCCATTCCTTGGAGTTATCAACCTCGGATGCCTCCTCAGAGTCATTCCTTAGGGTCATATTCTCTGGAGAGCTCATCAGAAACTACATCAGAGAACTCCTTAGAACCTACCTCGGAGAACTCCTTAGAAACTAACCCAGGACCTTTCTCATAACCATTTTACGGAGTCCTATATCTTTGAAGCCTTGCTCACAATCATTCTGAAGAATCTTCCTCTAAAGCCCTCCTCAGAATCATTCTTCAGAGCCCTCTTTAGAATTATCCTCTAGAGCCATCCACCTTCAGAGCCTTCATTAAAACCATATTTTGAAGCCATCCATCATCAAAGCACTCTTCTGGACCACCCTCCAGAGCCATACTTCTTCAAAGTACTCTTTAGAACCATTCCTTGTAGAAAATCCTCAGAGTAAATTCCTTAAAGATATTCCTCAGATTCATTCCTAGAGAATTTCTCTAAAATTACCCCCTAAAGTGAATCCTTAAAAGTCGCCCCTTAAAGAAGTTCTTCAAAGCCATTCCTTGGAGAAGTCTCTTAGAGTCACTTTATGAAGAGATTCCTTAGAATAATTCCTCAAAACCATTCTTGAGAGAAATTCCATGGAGCCATTCCTCGGATAATTCTTTAGTCATTCCTTGATGAAATTCTATAAAGCCATTCCCCAAAGGAATTCCTTGGAGTCATTCTTTAGAGAAATTCCTCAAGGGCATTCTTTAGATATATCACTTAAAGGCCTCGTTTACAAAAAAAAAAATCTTTAAATAGAGAAATCCTCCAAGGCCAATCTTTGAAGGCATCCCTGGAAGTAATCATTCTGATTTGTCTTTAAGAGTAACTTTTTCAAATAAGGTCTTATTGAAAAAAAAAAACTTCATTCAAATAAGGTCTTATTGAGTGATTCCTCAAAGTCTTTAAGCCAAAATCTCAAGAGAAGATGGCAAAGAGGCACAAAAAAGGAAGGTCGTCAAGAGAGGCATGAAATCCACGTAAGTAGCAATGCTTAATTCACAAAGAGGTCATGAAGAGAGATAGTTGTAAGCCAAAAAAATTGACATTCCACAGTGACTCATAACTGGTAGTGCAACAACTTTAAGAGGAGTATGAAACAAAAGAACCAATTATGGCTTAACACTTGGAAAAGGTGCAAACACTCGCAAAATGTTTCAAGAATTTTTGAACTCATAAATTGATCGAGAAACAATGACGCAGGTGTATTGTCTAAATTATCTTTTTCAAAATAAGTAAGGGCAAGAACAGTGGACGTTGGAGTCCTTAAAAGGCCCACCATCGAGGAGAAAGAGATTGTAAACATTAAAGAAGGGGTGGAAGATTGGAAGACCTTGGTACATAAATATCTAATGACTAGGGAACCTCCATCGAACCCTGTGGAAGCCAAAGAGATTAGAGGTCAGGGAGAAATGAGCCTTTCATAGGCTTGCTTTTTCAATGCTTATACTAAAGTTCTTGGTCTCGAGAAAGCTAAGTTGGCAATTGCAGATACACACGATGGATTCTATGGACAACATTTGGGATTTAGAGTACTCTATACAAAGATACTTTGAGCAGGATTTTTTTAGAAAACAATTAAGGAAGATGCCTCAGAGAAAGTGAGGAAGTGTGAAAACTGTCAAAGGCACATCCCCACTATCATTGCATAATATCAAAACTTCAGGAACCAACTCTAGTTACCAAATAGGGTTGGATATCTTAGGACCATTTCCACAAGCAACTGAGGGGAGAAAATTCTTCATTGTGGCCACATAATACTTCACCAATTAGAATAAAAAAATATTTTTCGACATAGACCTCAAGGCCAAAACACTATAAATCTTTGCTCATCCTATACTATTTTGAATAAACATTACAATTGCATACACCATGTGTCATTCCATATACTCATGCAACACTTTACCATATGTATACACTATAAGATCACATAAATACTGCCCTTTACATCGGTTGGAGGAAGAAATCTCAAGATTGATAAATATATGAACAAAAAAAAGGAGTGTATGAGCCAAACCTATACTTAGAACTTGATAAAAGTGTAGGTTCCACTCTTACCCCCAAGATTGTTTGCTAAAGCATATGATGAGTAGAAACTTTAGGAGAGACAAAAAATTTGTCAAAAAGCATGCAAACCACAAAAAACTGTTAAGACCGTTGAACCAGGTTTGGTCAACATGAAAATTCCTTCTAAGTTTTGATGATTTTAACAAAACATTTCAAACAATTAATCTATGCATGTTATCTACCATTTGAGCGTGTTATACGATAATCAAAGCATGTTCTACCAGCATCTACGCCGGTTAATCAAGCTTATGGAATTTTGAGTTTTCCAGATCAATCACAGTATGCGTAGAATGCAATACAAGGCACGTAGATGGAATACAATACACGTAATATCAGATGGAATGCACGTTGACGCAACTCACTCTAAAATAGAATGCTCTAGGATTATGTTAATACTAAACTCAAGGCATGTTGTATGGCTAAGGTACATTCTGGATTGGAAGCATGAGCATACTACGTATTTTATATGAGATACAAGGCACGTAGACGGGGTCTTTATCAAAACTAAAGAAGACTTGCAAGATTAACCTAGAAGCATGTTATACCTCAGTGGCAGGTGCATAGAAGAGTAAAGAAGCCACCTTTGAAGAAAATGATCTACACACATAGCATCGGATGAAAAGCACGTAGACGAGGATGAGCTCAGCAACTAACAAAATGGTTATACACTCCTTGGGAATTTCAAATTTGAATATTCCCTAACACAGTCACGTGGAGAATCAAAGATGCAATCTTTGAAGACGGCAACGCTCCTAGAAAGTTGAAGAGCTATGATCAAAGCAAGTAGATGTATGATCAAAGAGAGTAGATGTATGATCAAAGCGTATAGCAATGGTATAAGACACGTAGCAGTTGTTAAATTTCCAGGCAGTAGCTACTGAGGTTTATACAACACACCTAGAAGAAGAACAAGTCATACAATACTGCTATGGCACAATATACTATGCACGTAAAGGATGATCTGTGGAGGTAGCACGAGCTAATGTCACTAAATTCAACATTTTGTTCTTATCTCACAATAGCTACATTGGGAATTGCAACCGCTATTTTTGAGAGAATGCCTATAAATAGAGGTTTCTAATGAGAGAGAAAGTAAATGAACCTTTGAGAGAGTGCCTAAGTCTTGTCATTTTGATTCTCAATTTTCTCTCTCTACTTATGCTTATTGTTTCACTTACCAACTGAGCTTTTATCCTGCCATTAGCTATCTAGGTTGGTGTGTGAACTTGGTTTCAGCTCAGGGAATCCACTGTAATCAAGCTTTGGTATTAAACTTGAATGGTAGTGTAGGTTTTCTTGTTTGTTTCCTCAAAAAAACAAGACTATTGTGAGGTTTCCTTGTTTCGTCCTATAAAAAAGTGTAAAAAATTGCTTGTAAACCTGTGAAAACAAGAAGTGTAATGGTTTCCCTCCACCTATAAGTGAGGAGTTGATTAGTGGATTCAAAACTCGATAGTGAGCTAGAGGAATGAACGTAGGTCAAGGAAGATTGAACCACTATAAATCTATGCTTTTCTCTTCTTTCCCTTCATCTCTATTTCCTATCATTTCTATTTATTTAAGTTGTGTTTTGGATTGAGCTTTTGTTTTGATTTTCAAAGGATCTTAAAAAGGATTTCAAAAAACTTTAAATTCAAAGTTACAATCCAATTCACCCCCTGTTAGATTGCCATATTAGGATTACAATTGGTATCAGAGCTTGAGTGCTCAACTTTGAGGTTTAACCACCTTGAGTTCAAAGATCCAAAATGGTATCCGTGGGAGACGTCTCTAGATATGAAGGTTTGTGTATTAATAAAGCTCCTTTCTTTGATGACAGTGATTATGTGCATTGGAAGGCAAAGATGATGGTTTTTTTCTAAAATCTGAAAGCATAGATGTTTGGCAAGTGGTTGAAGATGGTCCCTTTGTTCTTAAAAAAGTAGTAGATGGTGTTCATGTCCCTAAACCCAAAGAAGAGTGGACCCAAAGTGACAATAAATTGGAGTCTTCAACAAAGCTATGCACATTCTCTTTTGTGCTCTCAGTAAGACCCAATTCAACAAGGTTCAATAATGTCAGACTGCACATGACATTTGGAGGACATTGGAGATCACCTATGAAGGAACCTTTCAAGTCAAAGAGAACAAGGTGTCACTACTTGTCCATAAATATGAGCTTTTCAAAATGAAAGAAGGAGAAGCAATTCAAGAGATGTTTGGCAGGTTTAACGACATTGTAAATAGACTGAACGCTCTTGGAAAAATGTACACAAACTCAGAGCTTGTAAGGAAAATTATGAGATCTTTGCCAGAGTCTTCATCTTCTATCAAGAAGAAAAAAAAATCTCCACTTTACCTCTTGAAGAGCTACTAGGTTCTCTTCTCACTCATGAAATGAGCATGAGGGAAGAAGAGGTTTAGCTCTCAAGTCAAGAGTTCTTGAGGAATTCAAAGATGAAAAGGAGAATAGTGATAATTAAGAAATTGTAATGTATGCTAGGAGGTTTAAAAAATTCCTAAGGAGAAAGAGATTTGAGAAAAAGGGCAAAGAACAATCAAACAAAGGAGAAGGGAAGAAGGATTTCAAGAAAGATTCTTGCATTATATGCTACAAGTGCAACAAACCAGGTATATGAAGCAAGATTGCCCACTTCTCAAGAAAGCTTTCAAGTCCCAATAAAAAGGGAAAACCAATGAAGGCAACATGGAGTGACAATTATTCTAGTTCAAAAGAAGAAGATGATGCTGAAGAAATGGAAAATTTGAGCTTGATGCCTATAGAGGAAGAAGCTAGTGGTGATGAGGTAATAGAAAATTATATCCTTAATGAATTGTATGATGTTTTCAATGATTTGCATGATGAATTTCAGAAACTAGGTGTGAAGTATGTTGCTTTAAAGAAAAGTTCAAATGATCTTAGTGTGAAAGTAAATGTTTTAAGGAAAAACTTGCTTTGATTGAAGAAAAGTCGCTTTTAAAGAAAGAGGTTGAAAAGTTTTTAAACATTGCCTTCAAGCTTACAAGTGCGAAAGAGAACCTTGAGAAACTACTTAGGTCTCAAAGACAATCTCTATCCAAACACGGCTTAGGGCACAACTTATTCACACTTAGAAAGTCTTCAAAATTGTTTTCATAAAACAAGGAACCATAATGGACTTATAACACATACTTTCAAGTTGAGACTGACTAGGAGTGTTGGAACCAAAAGGATTTGGATTCCGAAAGGAATAATTCATCCTAACTTAGTAAAAACTAACCTACAAGGACCCAAGGAAGTTTAGGTACCAATTTCAAAAGCTTAATGTGTCATTGTTGATATGTTTGAGAGCAAGAGCAAAAAGGAATGTTTGGTATTTGGATAGTGGCTGCTCTCACCATATGACAAGAGATAAAGAAATGTTTTCTCAACTTTTTCCCAAGAATGGAGGCTATGTGACCCTTGGTGACAATGTAAGAGGTAAAATTGTTGGAGAAGGTAAGATAGTTAAGTTTCCTAACCCTAGTATCGACAATGTGTTGTTTGTTGATAGCTTAAAGCATAACTTATTTAGCATTAGTCAATTTTGTGACAAGGATTATAAGGTAGTGTTTGAACCTAACAAACGCATTATTCATGATGTTGCTGGTAAAGGTTTTATTTGCTGGTTTGAGACAAACAATATTTATTTTGTGGACTTGTTAGATTCTGATTCCTTTAATGAGACTTGCTTTTTGGTTGTGAACAATGATGTTTGGCTTTGGCATAGAAGGTTAAGACATGCTAGCATGCATATAATTTCAAAAATTTCCAAAAAGGATTTGGTAAAAGGGCTGCCTAAACTCATATTTGAAAAAGATTTGATATGTGATACATGTGTTAAAAGAAAGCATTCAAAATCATCCTTTCAAAGAAAAACTTGATCTATACCACTAGACCTTTAGAACTACTGCATATAAATTTATTTGACCCTTCAAGCATATTGAGTTTAGGTGGAAAAGCTTATTGTTTTGTAATTGTAGATGATTTTTCAAGATTTACATGAGTTTTCTTCTTAGCACACAAAAATAAGGCTTTTTCATGTATTTGTATCTTATAGCAAAAGAATCCAAAATGAAAAAGGTGTCACTTTTATTAGAAGTGATAGAGGTGGAGAATTCTCATGTGAGCCATTTGAATCCTATTTTGAAGAGCATGGAATATTGGACAATTTTTCTGCTCTAAGAATACCTTAACAAAATGGAGTTGTTGAGAGGGAAAATAGAATATTACAAGAAATGGCAAGGACAATCCTAAATGAGAATGATTTACCAAAGTATTTTTGGGCAAAGGCTGTAAGCACAACCTGCTATATAATTAATAGGGCTTATGTACGATCAATACTCAATAAAACTCCATATGAGTTGTGGAAAAATAGAAAGCCTAACATCTCCTACGTTCATGCTTTTGGTTGCAAGTGTTTTGTTCATAACAATGGGAAAGATATCTTAGGAAAATTTGATGGTAAATCATATGAGGGTATTTTTATTGGATATGCATCCATCAACAAGGCTTATAGAGTCTATAGTAAGAGGCTTAAAAATGTTGAGGAATCTATTCATGTGATTTTTTATGAAATTAACCATTTTGTGCCAAGTGTTGATGATGATGATTGTAGCCCAGTTATTGGAGACAAATTGAAAGATCTTGATATCAATAATAGTAAAAATGATCCATCTCATCAAGGTCAAGATGAGTCCAAAGATATAGAGCATAAGGATTTGCCTAAAGAATGGAGATATGCCAAAGCAAATCCAAAGGACCACATTATTGGAGATGCTTTAAAAGGAGTCACTATTAGAGCTACACTACAAAAGGTTGCAAAATTTTTCATTTATATCTCAAGTGGTGCGAAAGAAAGTTTATGAGGCTCTAAAAGATGAGTATTACTTCCAAAGCTAGATGGAATCAGGGTGATAGGAACCAAGTGGGTGTTCAAAAACAAGGAGAATGAAGAAGGAAAAGTGGTCACGAACAAGTCAATGATTGTGGCTCAAAGGGTTCCTACAAGAAGAAGGAATATATTTTAAAGAATCCTTTGCACCGGTAGCAAGATTGGAGGCCATATAGATCATTTGTGCATATGCCTACTACAAAGACTTCAAATTGTTCCAAATGGATGTGAAAAGCCCTTTCTTAAATAGCTACATTAAGGAAGAGGTGTATGTAGAACAACCTCCTAGATTTGCTAACCCTCACCAACCAAATCATGTGTTCAAGCTTAATAAGGCTCTATATGGACTAAGGCAAGCTCCTAGAGCTTGGTATGAAAGGTTAAGTCAATTCTTGTTGGACAATGGTTTCAGTAGAGATAAAGTTGATAATACTCCGTTTACTTTGCATAAAAATGATGATTTAATTTTGGTGCAAATTTATGTTGATGACATAATATTTGGTGCTACTAACGAATCCTTATCTGATGAGTTTTCCAAGTTAATACAAAAGTAGTTCGAGATGAGCATGATGGGAGAGTTAAATCACTTTCTTGGACTGCAAACGAAGCAAATAAAGGAAGACACTTTCATAAATCAGAGTAAGTATATTAGTGAGATGCTTAAGAAGTATGGAATGGAAAATGCCAAGCCTTCACCAACTCCTATGAGCACTACCACATAACTCACCAAGGATGAGTAAGGTAAAAGGGTAGAGGAAAATTTATACAGAGGTATGATTGGATCTCTCATTTATCTTACTACTAGTAGACCAGATATCATGTTCATCGTTTGTCTTTGTGCACATTTTCAGTCTTGTCCAAAAGAATCTCATTTGAGTGCCATCAAAAGAATTTTTAGATATTTAGTTGGTACTAAGAATGTAGGCTTCTGGTATCCCAAAAATAATTACTTTGATTTAGTTGGCTATAGTGATGTTGATTATACAGGAAACCAATTAGATATGAAGAGCACTTCGGGTACATACCAATTCTTAGGCAATTCACTAATGTCTTGGTTCTCAAAGAAGAAAAATTGTGTTGCACTATCCACTACTAAATATAAATATGTAGCAACTAGAAGTTGTGTAGCTTAAATTTTTTGGATCAAGCAACAACTTTTGGACTTTGGAATTGTGTTTTCAAAGTTTCCAATTAAGTATGATAACGCTAGTGCCATTAACATTTCTAAAAACCCAATTCAGCACTTTAGGACTAAGCATATAGATATAAAACATCATTTTATTCATGATCATGACCTCAAGGGTGATATTGAACTTGAATTTGTTCCTACAAGTGATCAGCTTGCTGATATTTTAATAAAACCCCTTGATGAAAATTCTTGTGTTTCTATTCGTAGACGTATTTCCATGTGTGATTTGAATGAGTTTTGATTGATTATATATGTGTTATTTTGTCATCATTTGCATTCATTCATACATATACATTAAAATGATCCATGTACCAAATGAAATCACTGAGGTTGAAGGGATTAAATCTGCTAAGTGTTGGTATCTACATTTCTACTATGCCCGTTAAGGTGGATATAACGCATGTTAGCGTGGAGTGGTTTATATATGTGTACATTACTTTTGGAAGCAAAGTACTTTGAAAGATGTGCTTAGTACATTGTATGCCATTATTATTTACTGGATTAAGTCTGGAGCTGTTCGATGCACTTTGAATCTAGTGGTAAGCACGTTGATCATTGAGGATGAACATTAGAGATTTTTTGGGCTTGTATTGTGCGTGTTAAAGTTGTGCAACAAACATTATCGAGGGTGATCAGTTCTCTTAGTATCAAGAGTAATTTCTTTAAGCGCGTTGTATGGGATATAAGGTGCGTAGAATGTGAAGCAGTTCTACTGGATTTTGAGGTGCAAATATATGGACGTAAATGGGTGTACAAGGTACGTAGAACGGCTCGTATAGTATGGTCTATGCTCATTATGTCCAAAATTGAGAAAGGGTCTAAGTGCATAGAACGAAAAAAGGTACATATATGCCATTTTGTCTCTTATGTGAGCGTATAATTTGGTGCAAGGTACATAGAGCTTAATCCCCTTATGAAACAATTTCACCCAAAATTTCTTAAGCCACATCTATGTTCATTGGTAGATATTGTAAGCATATAGGTCCTCACCTACTAATTATCAACGTATGTAGAATTATCTCTAAAGCACGTGAATGTTTTTACCCATATAAAAACCCAAAAACACAACGTTCCCTCTCACTTTCAAGTTCCAAAATTCCAAACCTTAAAGCACTCTCGCTAGACCTCTCTCCTTCAGAATCATAATCCAAACTCTATCAAACTAAAAAACACTGACTAATTTCTCTGATTTCTCAAATCACTCCAAAACCTTAAAGAACCTTAAACCCTATCTCACCCATATAGCAACACATTTCTAATGGAGCCCAAGAAGAAAACTGAGATTCAGACCAAGGTGTTAGTGTAAGCTCTAGCCCCAATGCATTGTATCCAGATTATATTTTATATATATATTATGGGGCACTGTTTTATCTCATTATTATTCATGTGTATGTTTAATTTGATAAAACATCTATGAATAGTGATTCTGCTTAAGTTATCAAATATGTGATTTGGATAATAAAGCCTTGAAGAATAAAAGAATTCTATTCTAAATATCCCTAGTCGATTATTGTCATGGGAATGACAATGAACCAAGACTAGTATGTACTATGTGAGATGATCATGTTTTACTGGTAATAGGATATGAGATATCAATCAGAGAACATAGAACATGTTAGAGAACAGTGTTTTGGATCAATCCGCTTATGAGAACACTACATGGTTGAAAGGTCATAAGTATTTCTCATACAACTCTTATAGTAGAATTCCTAGACCTGAAATCACTATGGATTCTTAGGTGATTTCTCGTATACTTTGACATAAGCCTAACGTTATTTGTAATGAGTAACAAATATGGGTATGATTGCGTATGCCATGAGTCATGCTGAGAAACATGAGTGAGGTGAAGGGATTGCCACTCTCGAAGAGAGAGAAGATATCACCGGCCACTTGATTAGTGAAACTGAGTAGTGTGTGGCCACACCCAAACAAAGTTATAAGTGTTATCATTTGTTTGAATTAGT
>CAODLS010418237.1:0-10140 GCA_948243855.1 Flueggea neowawraea | reverse complement strand
TTGATCATGGATCATACACAACTTGTGCAAAAAATGATCATTCTAGCTTTCGTACCTTAGGAGGATGTTTAGCGCTACAAACCAAGTATTATTTAGGATTAGACTTGACAACTACAATTCTCTCACCTTGGCCGATTTTGTGCTTTTAAGCTCTTGATCATAGATGGTACACAACTTTCGCAAAGAAGGGTCGTTCTAGCTTTCAAACCTAACAAGCAAATTTAGTGCTACAAACAAATTATATTTAGCATTAGACTAGCCAACTTCAATTCTCCCACCTTGGTTGATTTCGTGTTTTTAAGCTCTCGATCATGAATCTTCGGTTGTGATGAAGGGTAAATTACGGAATGGCATTTACACCTTTATTGGCAATTCGGTAATTGCTAATGATTTAAAGACTGTTGTGAGTTCTGGGGAAAAACGGGTGGAGTTTGTGATTGAGACTCCAGAACAGAAAAAGATCAATCAGATTGATTCACGGGGTCTAACAATAGGTGTACCAAGGCATGGTAATTGTGTTGGTGATGTTAAAAGGCCATCACTGGAGAACACAGGAAAAGATGCAGGGTGGTGAGCTGTTAGGAGTGCATGGAAAGCTAGCGTTAGTGGAGGCAAGTCCGGGTTTGACTTGGTTCATTGTTGTACGACTTGAGGCCCTTCGGGCTGGTGTGGCAGAGGAGTAATTCTATGGATGAGTTGTATGGTGAAGAAAATTTACTTCAAGGTGGAGAATTGTTAATGTTGAAGTCGATTTTCTTGATTAAGATTGAAGTCATGATTGATAGTTGATTAAGCAAATTCGAAATGGGACAAAACGGAGATGAAACGGAGGAGTTATGGGGGGACAGTCCAGGACACGACTGTGTCAATGCTCGACACACGGTTGAGTTCTCGTGTCCGTGTCTTGAAGATTTCTTTCGTTTCTTACCCAGCTTTCCCGTGTAACCTATTCTGAACGTGATTCCTGCTTAGGAAAAGGTTATAATACGTTTATTAGGGTTTTGAGTGCCCTGTTTTGACTAAGGTTTCATTGTATACTATAAATAGGTGGCTTGGGAACAATTTTGTAAGCCTTTTGCCGGTTTTGATTTTGAATAATAGAATTACTAAGCTCTATGTCTGTGGACGTAAGTCGATTGACCAAACCATGTAAATATTGTGTTCTTGTGTAATTGTTTTTTATTATTACACATTTTTCTATCATCGACTTTCCCTGGCAGTTAGTAATTATTAAAACAATATAATCACAGTAAAAAAAGTTGAGAAATGAGAGAGTTTGAATTGTAATCAAAACTGAATTAACCAAAAAAAAGGCAAAGAGAGCTGATAATTTTCAGAAGCCAATAACATGTTTAACCTTACCTCCATTGATGGAGCAACATTATGTAGATAAATCAAGTAGTAAAGCTTGTGTAAGATGCCATTAAATCCACTGCGCTGTGTCTTCAAAATGAAGGATTAGACTCGCATTGCTTTGGTCATAGCTAGAATGCTTTCATGCTCCCATGTCCACTAAGTATATTTATATCACCACAATATACTTTAACTTTTGTTATTATTTCTATTTTGATGACTTGAATGATTAGATTTATGTGTCTACAAATTCTTGCTTTGTTGGTGGCAGACGTGGATTCCTTGATTTTTTTTTGTTTGATGAAGAAAATGGCAGCCATTTTGGCGTTGTTTATTAGATTATGATATTTGTGATATTCTCAATATCATCTGTTATAGGATACTAAACTACCATAAGTAATTGAGTAGTAATTATAATTTGATTCAATATATATATTTCAAATTAATTGAATTTTGACTTTTGGGGATCAATTTGATATTAATTTTTATAATATTGAAAAATGATTTTTTTTAATATCAAAACACATAAATTTAACATCATTTTCGTTTACACAAATTTATACTACAAGTGAAAAAGATAAAAAAATCATTATATTTTTTTTATCACTTTTTAATATTTGTATTGAAGTTTAATTGCGATCACTTAACTACAATTTTGTTTGTTTCTGAGGTGGTAATTTTTTTTTGATAAATAATTGATTACTATCTTTTTTGATTACGAGGATTGAATTTGGCATTTCAAATTTAATAACACACACTCAATTAGTTGATCATCAAATTTATTATGAATAATTATGTATTATGATATTTATAAATAGGACAATTTAATAGTCAAAATGTTGAAATACATAGTTGGATTCTAACACCTATATGCATGCCAAATCTCTTGTTTCATTCACACCCAAATCAAGCAAGTCGATCATACATGCTATAGATGTGCATGCCACATTTTATAATATATTATTACAGCAAGTTTGGCGACTGTCTTTAGAAACTTTAAGCAAAAACAAGTCAAAATTTATTATTAGAGGAGTAGAAAAATGTAGCAATCAAGGGTTGGTGGTGGAAAAAACAGAAAGAAACGTAGTAATCGGATATCTCTACAACCAAATTAATTCTCCTCCAAAAGGACCAAATTCAAAGAAGTTGGGGTTGGTAGTTTTCAAAGTCTTCACCAACCCAAGCCCTTTTTCAGTCACATTTCGTCATTCTTATCTTTTGTGCCCAACTAAATAAAAAAAAGTTTTTGATCGCAATGTGTTTTGGAATTGCAAGTTAGGCTAATTTTGGTCTTCAATATACCATTATAAACAGTGTTGACTAAGTCTTATCTATATAATTTTATTATAATAATTTTTTAAGTTTTAAAATTTTAAAAAATAAATAATTAAACACTTAATTTTATTATTGTCTATCAGTCCGCCACTAAAATCACTAATAATTTCGTGAAATCATGCCCCTGAATGAAATAAACCTGGCTCTGTCGCTTACTATGAAATTGGACTATTTGAATATCATACATATTCCTTTTCAACATGATTATAGCGACTTGCTTCTTGTTTTGTTTTGTTCTAAATTTGTAGTTTGCATTTCTTTTCTTGGATATTTGACACTTGCATATAAATATTGTTCAATTTCAACTTGCATATTTGACACTTAAAACACATGATTGATTGATTTTGGTATTTAATTGACATTTCCTAATAAAGAGTGCAAAAATTTCATACTATAAAAATATTCTTATGGGTTTTTGTATTTAGGGGCAATAATATTAATTTCCATGCCACTCAGTTATGATTCAATATGTCTCATTCGATCTCTCATTTTCAGAAACCACTTGATTTAACCCATGACTTGATTTTCTATCAGTTGAATATATCGACTAAGGTAAGAAACAGTAATATTAACCTTATTATGTATTCGCTAATTATTAGGGGTGTCAATTCGTGTTATCGTATCGTAATCGTGTCATGTGATTTATATATCACAAATCATTATACAAGACATAAGCATTACAAAAATTGAATTCGTGTTGTTTGTATCGTCTCACAAAGTCGTGTTGTTGTGTCAAAAATTGACAACCATACTAATTATCTTTGTCTTAACTCTTTTTCAGGGTGTTACTACAATGATGACTCCTAAAAATAGTCTTCAATGATGACTTCTTTAGTAAATTAAATAACTGATGTTTAAATTAAGTAATTTTAACAACAATTAATTAACAATTATTGTTACTTAATTTATCACAAAATTAAGTAACCGATCAAAATTAAGTAACTGGTGACTAAATTAAGTAACAACATTCAAAATTAAGTAACTTTTAGAGCTACAATTAAGTAACCACCCCTCAAATTAAATAACTGAAGTTGAAATTAAGTAATCCGAGTCCTCAATGAATACTCTTTTTAAGAGTCATTATTGTAGTACCACCATTTCACTTTTCGTTATAGTATTTAACAGAAAATGAGAACACAATCTATAAGGTGGATTTACAAAATAAGCTAGAAACCAAATAAAATATTTCCACCTCCATCTCAAAACAATATGTTTGTTCACTTTTTTTACACAAATTAAGAAAGTTGGGTTAGAATCATTAATTATTTAAAAAAAATGTAAGAATACTCTTAATAATTATATCTAGCTATTTCAATTGGTATCTGACAACACAGTTTTGAATGTATTGAAATAAGGATAATATAATAAAATTACACATAATTATTAATCTTAAAAAGAAAATAAACCTGTAATATGGGGAGGATAAAAAAAGGAAAAACATGCCTATCATTTTGATACAAAGGGAGTACATCATAATAATTGAGAAACCTCCGAACATGTATACCTAAATTTATTTAAATCGACAATATAAACGCATATAGTTTGACTTATTTGCTATTGTTTGTGTTTCTTATTATCGTTCCTTCTAACTATTTAAAATAATATTTTAAATTAATTATGTTAAACTATGTGGTTTATTTGATTTATTGACACATAAAACATAGTTGACAAATTAGCTAATCCATCTATTATTAAAAACAACAAATATATGTATCTAATTCAAAGTTTTATATAAAAAATTATTAAAAGTGCAACGTTTAACAAATCTTAGTTGTAGCATTACCAATACGCGTAATGAATTATTTTGCGCTATTTTTATTAAATTTCAACTTAATATATCTTGAATTTTCTTGAGCATATTTATAAATATATTTAAATTTTAATTATTATATATAAATGGTGACCCTTTAGAAATTTCTTTATGTCCGTCACTGTCCATATTTGTCTCTTAAAATACATGTCAATATTTTTACTTTTTTATTATATTATTTATTTCAACCAAAAAAACAAACACTACCTTAGGTTATTTTTTCTCAAAAAAAAAAGAGAGTTTAATTTATATGTTAGAATAAAAGAATAAGAATAGAAAGTGTGAAAACAAACATTACCTTAGAATAACAATAGAAAGTGTGAAAACAAACATTACCTTAGTTTGTTTTCAGTTTTGACTTAACGTAAAAAAATAGAAAGTGTGAATATGTTGAGGGACCTATGGCCAAAATTCTAAGCTCGTTGCTTAGTAATTGGTTTCTAAAAAGGAGGGACTACAGCGTACATTCAATCAAACTTTAGGGATGTACAAATAATTCACTTAATGTAATACTAAAATAGAGTACAAATGTGCTTACGTGGTCCCACTCACCTACTCACTCAACAGCCCCCCATGTCGGCATTGGCCAATTTGGTAGTTTTTTTTAGAAAAAGGATATTTTGGGTAATTTAAAAAGAATAAAAGATACAATTGTTTTATTTATTTATTTAAAACATACTTAACCAAACATGGTGCAAAGTAGTGGCAGGCAGCATCACCAATCCGCCACCAACCTCAGCCACCACCAAGTCTTTCTTTTATTTTCAATTTTCAGTCTAAAAATAGCGAAAAAGAAACTTACAATTTTATCTTGTAGATTGCTGGCAAGTCCGAGCGCTTTGGTTCCTTGGAGGCGAGTAGAGAATAACCACTATCGCAGGCCAGTTGTTTATTATCTTCAATAAAGAAAGGTTTTTTTTTCAGAATTTAAATAAATACTCACGATCGTCTTTTAACTCAAAGAATTTGAACCTTAATGCATATTCTCACAAAAAAATTAGAAAGTATTTAATAGAAGATAAAAATGAAGATTAATTTAAAATTTTGACACTATTTTGTAATTGATTTATACAAGTTTTTTATTATAGTTATTTCTATATGAAGGAATTTAACTACCGATTCAACATATAAACAGTATAATAAAGTATGTTCGATGTACCTACCTCGATTCCTATAGAAACTCGACCCAACCAGCAGCAGAAGATAAAGGTCAAGATCGGATCGATGTTGGTCTCGCGAGCAAACCACAGTTGGGTTGTCGACGGGAGTACTCGTCTGTTTTGTAGCTTAGATGTCACTTTTGATCGAGACCATCGAATAACGAGGAATGAGTGGAGAGAGAGGCTTTCTTTCCCTCTCTCTCACATTTTTGGTGGGGATGGAAATAATGAATGAACTCATTCTTTCATGCTTAATATATAAGCATCCAAATGAGACTAATGGGCCATAAGCCTAATGGACTTTGCACATGGCCTTTAAGGTTCCATTTTAATTGGGTTTGTCAATTGGTCTCGGTCCATCGTCCCGGTTTACACCTTCACCAACTGAGTTCGATCCACCCGTCATGATCGGACCGTTTTTTCCAACATCTCCCATTCGCGTACGACGGAATGGTATACCATCATGTAACATGGTTAGAACTCACATAACCATGCTTGATCCTTTCGTCATACAGGCAAATAGACCGCTCGGCCAACATATCATCTTATTAAACTTTGAATCGAAATGTATACTAGGTTCACATTTACCATCTCTGTCTTAATAATTAACTATATTGTATTTAATTTTATAGACAATAAATAATAACTGTTTGGATTCGCTTTTAAAGCCCACTTGACTTAGGGAAATTCATGTTGATCATCTCAATTATTTAGACAAACTCAATAATTGGATAATATATTCAACATATAAAATATTGCATATTAAATTAAGACAAATCAACATAACAATAAGCCAAAAATAATAAATAAAATCAATATCATTTATTGAACCAACATGATATCCAAACAATCAATTTCAATATTAATACACATATATTAACATTGGTCAGTATTAACACACAAATAATGCTTAAATATACCAAATATAATTCCGAACCAATATGACACTAAACTTTATATCTACCAATTTGGGCACAATGAATCACAATTCAACGTGTCGGAATAGAATTCAAAAGTGGTTGTACCAACTTTACGAGAATTCTATAAATTATGCGACCTTAAAATGGATCTCCCATTTCTCATGATCTTTCTTCACGATCATGGTTTAATATTGGACATACCAATTTTAATAAGTTTTTACTTTCTAGAATCTCTAAGTATTTTTCCGCAATACTTAAGGGATCATATTTCCATAAATTCTAGTATGGACCAATATTTTAGACCAATACTGGTAATGAGATATCATAATCTCTTATGAAGTAAGTAACCTTCATCACTTTTGTGCACTTGATGCACAATTATTTTCGTCCCTTTATGACCTCCACCATCCAAAAGTATTCTTTTTTGGGAGTCGTGCAAATATTTCATTAATTCACACTATGTTTGATGCAATGTAGTTTTACTTTATTCGTTTATTTGTAATAAATTACAAATAAAATTGGTATATACGTACTCGCGTATTTTTCAAATAATTGAAATCTCATTTCAATTATCTAAATGAGAACCACATTTGCACATTTTTAAAATTAATTATTTTAAAAACTAATTTTTAAAATAATTCTTGGCAGAAAACACATTTTTCATAATTTTTAAACTACTTTTAATATTTAAAAAATTTAGAAAAAATAGTTTTGGAACTCAAAAAATTGTGAAAAATATACCAAAAATTCCATAAAAATCTAAATTTTAATTTTGCCAAAAATTGAACAAAATTTGGAGGTAAAGACACATGTCACGCACTGTAATGTGCCACGTGTAAGAAAGGGCACACATCCACGCGTCGCCGCAAGCCTTCACGCGAGACACGCGCAACTCTATGCATCGTCAATCGTCGTCACGCATAGCGTGCTTCCGATGCCACTTGTAGACTTCCGATTAGGCCATGTGTCACAAAAGACACATGTCGGACCGTGATTGGTTGTTGACAATGGGTTCACATGGCTTTGCAGGTGACACGTGTTGGTTTATGATTAGTTGGGGTTTCGGTCAACTTGACCATTATTATTGCCCTCCAAGTGTCATTTTTTGAGTGGGTCATGTGAACGAATCATAGATCCCCACATTGTCGTTCTTATCAGATGATAAAATTCATCTGTAAGATTCTCACTCAGTATTTTTTGATCGGGTTTTCGAAGATTTAACGATCTTTTAGATGGAATTTCGCAACGAAACTTGGGCAAATAACGTTTTTGAGGTCACTGATCTCAAATATTTTATCAAAATTTTAAAATTCTGACTTTCAGAATTTGACCCGAGACGGACTCTAAGCAAAAACGACGATAAAAATTGAAGGTCGAATTCAATAAATTCATAGTAGATATTACAGACAAAGACCAACATGAATTTCAAAACATACTTCGAAATCTGTGCTCCTCTATGATATCATTGAAGGAATCTAACTATCGATTTAACAGATAAACAGTATAATAAAATAGGTTCGAGTTACCTACCTCGATTTCTATGGAAGCTCGACCCAACCAGCAGCGGAAGACAAAGGTCAGGATCGGATCGATGTTGGTCTCGCGAGCAAACCACGGTTGGGTTGTCGACGAGAGTGCTCGTCCGTTTCACAGCCTACATGCCACTTTGGATCGAGACCATCGATAAACGAGGAACGAGTGGAGAGATATGCTTCCTTTCCCTCTCTCTCACGTTTTTGGTGGGGATAGAAAGAATGAATGAACTATGCTTAATATATAAGCATCCAAATGGGCCTAATGGGCCATAAACCCAATGGGTTTTGCACATGGGTCTTAAGGGCCCATTTCAATTGGTCTTGTCAATTGGTCTCGATCTATCTTCCCGGTTCATACCTTGATCAACCGAGTTCGATCCACGCGTCATGAACAGATCGCTTTTTCTAATACTATATGATCAATAGGACGTCAATAAGAAATACATCAAATATTTCAAACGAGTATTTAACGTTTTTTTATAGTGGACGATTCAGTGAAAATTTGTTGGTCAAATTATGAGTACGAAATTTATAAGCAGTAACTATAAAAAAAATATTGATTAATATTATCTGAATGTGTTGAAATATGCATAAAAATAATCAAGCCAAAAGGATATTCAACAGCAATTAAATAAATAAAAAATTTTATAGGAAAAAAAAGAACAATTAGGAGCAAAAGAAAATAAAAATCCAATCTGAGATCTAAACAGAACCAACTATGCTACAGCTACTTCTCTCAGGTCACTTGAGTCTTGTCTATAAATAAGACAGAAACGCCAACTCCACCTAACGAGCTTCCTCTCTTATCTCCCTCTGAAAGGAACCATCATCACTACCTCTCCGGTTCTTTATCCGAAAGGTACGGTTCCTTCATTTCCTCTTCTTCGTTGATTCATTCTCTTATTTAGCCCTCTGTTTTGGCTCCATTTTCCACTTCTCTTCTTCTGCTTATGTCTTTTATAATAAAACATTTGCAATAACACTCCTTACTCTGTTTCCTTTTTTTCTTTTGAAAAAGAATTGACTATAAAGATTGAATCTTTGTTTTGGATCTGGTGAGTGTCTGTGGTTTCTTTCATGTAAAGTTGTTGTCTTTGTGGTGTTTGGTGAATACCCATTAGGCAATTGAGTGTCTTTTTTTGATGTTGTGTTGGTAGTTTTGTTTTGTGGTTGTTAATGGGTAGTGATTGGTTTTGGGTTGCAGATCCTTGGTTTTGTTGATTTGGGATTTATAGATCCGGTCTTTAGTATTTATTTCTTGGTTCACATACCTGATATGAAGCAGTTTAACTGTTTTTGAGTGATTTGGATGTGATTGTATAGGAAGTGTTGCAGTTTCTTGTTGGTTAGTTGTTTTATCATGTATATTTGCTATAATGGTAGCAGCTGAACTTTTCAGAGTGTACTTGTTTAGTATGGAGGCATGCATTGGAACAGTCAAGGCACTTTTGTGTTAAATAGACATGTAGGTGGTAGGAGCGTTTTGTTTCATGTTACATTTAATGCAATTAGTATGCAAATTTTCATGTTGTGCATAAAAAACAGATAGATCTGCATTTTCTTAGAGTATACGTGATATCTCTGTCTACAAATCTCTGTCTTTGGCATAAGATGGTTAAAAAGTTGGGATCTTTTGATAGTCACATTCTTTATTGCTTCATTAGGATCTCACTTGATATATTGAGTTTGGCTAATTAAATTTAGATTGGAATCATTTCGGGAATTGGTCATGTTTTAGTCTCTTTTTGTCATTAATATGATTATTAAGTGGAAGTGGCATTGATATAGTGGATCTGCTTATTTTAAGCATTTAATTTAAAAAAGAGTTAATGGAAAATTCTCTTCAAAGCTCCTTTATCAGCATGCTTTAGATCCATTTGTGACATAGAAAAAATGAATCAATCTGAGTTAATTATGTTATTATATTGTCAAACAGAAAAATGGCATCCCACATTGTTGGATATCCCCGTATGGGCCCCAAGAGAGAGCTCAAATTTGCATTGGAATCTTTCTGGGATGGGAAGAGC
>CAODLS010418199.1:0-10666 GCA_948243855.1 Flueggea neowawraea | reverse complement strand
TGTAGCCATCTTCAAAACCCAAACCATTTCACAAAAATAAACCAAACCAACTTAGTATAAATCAACCCAACCGATTAAACCAGTGGACCAAACCGGTAAACCAAACCAGTAAATAACCCAACCGAAAATCACCCCTCTTTTGTTTCTTTTTTTTTTTTTTCAGATTTTTCTTTTACAATTCTCAACAATTTTTCAATTAATAAATCACTTTCAATCACAAAAAATAAAAATTCAAAATTTTACCCAAATTTATTTATAATAATTATCCAAAAATATTTATTTCAAAAATAATTATCCAAAAGTTATTATTCCCAAAACTAATTAACAACCAATAATTATTCAAAATAATTACTCCAAATATAATTATCCAAAAATACTTATAAAAATTATTCGGGGTATTACATTTATCGAGCTTATATCAAACCGAGCCCAAGTATAGCATTTAACGAGCTTGATCGAGTCGAGCTCAAGTAATCATTAAATGAGCGTTTTCGAGTTTGAGCTCGAATACATCCTTAAAATGAGCTTTTCGAGAGCACTTCAAATGTCTTAATGAGTTGATCTCAAATAGAAATAAAAGCTCAAACTGAGCTCGAGCTGAACCATTTGATAGCCGAGTTGAGCTTGAACACCCCAAAGATTAGTTTGGCTTGATTGCAACCCTACTCCCAA
This sequence comes from Flueggea neowawraea, assembly GCA_948243855.1. NCBI lineage: Eukaryota > Viridiplantae > Streptophyta > Magnoliopsida > Malpighiales > Phyllanthaceae > Flueggea > Flueggea neowawraea. The sequence goes on along the minus strand of CAODLS010418199.1, from coordinate 9,994 downwards.
ACCTTGCCTACTAGAGTGTCGCGACTAGTCCCTAGTGCGACAAAACAAGTCGATGATGTTGAGCCATTTATGGTCAACACAAAAAATCCTTATAAGTTTTGATTATTTACAAAACAACTGAAAAGTTAAGTTAGACACATTGATACAACCCTACACACGTTGATCATACAAGTGCGCATGTAGATACAGTATCAAGCATGGTGTTCTAAATCTTAGCAAAAGCCAAAGTTACACCTATGCATGCTGATGACGGGACAACGCACGTTGGCGTGTGTCTTGCTTTTTTGTAAGCTATGGAAATATAGTCAAAGCACGTTGAACCTACGACCAACACACGTAGACAATGTTTTCATCAAGCTAGAATGATCCAAGACTTTGTCTACATCTAAAAGAAGTGAACATGGCATGTAGAAGATATTTAAAGTTTACTGGGTTATCACATAAGCTTATCTACGCACACAGATTACAATCAAAGCACGTAAATGAGAGAATGCTCATAATTGTTAAATTTTCAAGAAGGCTCGTGTGTTAAGGAAAACGTTGTTCAAGCCTTCAACGCAAGTTGTGGAGCAAAGGTGTTACCTTTGAAGTTCAAAGTAACAATGCACGTTAGTGCATGACAACACATGTAGTCGTGGAATGACACAGATACTGACAAATCCATTATACGCTCCTCAAGATTTCAAATTTGAATATTCTCTCGTACAATGCAGATATTGTCATAATTAAGTGTGTGAACTTTAAAGTTATCAATGCAAGCATACTCATTTGTCAAAGCATGTAAATGTCCTTATCTATGCACGTTGTCTATCGTCTAACTACACATATGAATGTTCTCACAAAGCAGCATATGCTGGAACTTAGACAATGCATGAAGAAGGGTCTATAACACACGCTGATGTTTGATGGAATGTCGGATTATGCACGTAGAATCCAATAATGCACATTATTGAAGCTGACATCAATTAAAATTAGAATTTTTCCATTCTCTCACAATGACTACTTTTGGGAGAATGCATATAAATAGACTCACCCAACTCTAAGAAAGGTAAGAACATTTTTTAGAGAGTGCCTAAGATTTGCCAATTTGATTCTTGATTTTCTTTCTCTTCGTGTAATTTGCATACAAACTGAGTTTTCATTGGCTACTTGCCTACTTGGTTGGTTTTTGTTAGTGTTCTAAATTAGAGAATCAACTTGTAATCAAACTTGAGTGTTAAGCTTGAAGGGTAGTACAGGTTTGTCTTTTTTGTTTCCTTGAAAAACAAGAGAGGTAGAGATTTTCTTGTTTAGGCCTGCAAAAACAATGTTTAAAGGTTGCTTGTGAACCTAAGAAAACAAGTGGTGTAAAGGCTTCCCTCTGCCCACAAAGGAGGATTTTGTTAATGGATTCAAAACTCTCTAGTGAGCTAGAGGAGTGGACCTAGGTTAAGAATGACTGATCCACTATAAATCTGGGCTTTATTTTTCTAAACCTTCATCTCTTTATTTTCGTTTATTGAGGTTGTATTTTTGATTGAGCTACTATTTTGTGTTGCAAAGGTTTGAAAAAGATTTTGAAAGGTTTTAAATTTCTAGCTAAAATGCAATTCACCCCCTCTCTTGGATTTCCATATTGGGCTTACAGATAAGTGAGCAAATAAATTTTGAAACAGGAGTCGCCACCAATATTTTTTGACGAGGTGAGATTGGCCACCTAAAACATTAAAATATGGCCTGCTTTAAAAATAAGGGTTTGCGAGTTTGGTTACACATAAGGAAGAAACCAATTTCACCCCTACGACGCTCGTTCAAAGAACGGTACCTCTAATTATGTGTTATTAATATTTGATTGGAATTTTTATTTAACTAGATTATTTATTATTTGGATCATTGGGGGGTTTTTTACAAAATGGACATGAACTCGGGGTGATATCCCAAGTGCCTACGTACCTATATTTGTATACAAGATCAAAGCCCACGTAGTTTGACCCAATGCTAAGGGGGAAGGAACCAGATAAATTACTCAAAGGAGTTTAAATCATGTTAAATACATTGCAATTTATGGAAAACATTTTTTGAAACTTGTACAATTTCACTCATCATGATTTATAATTCTCCTTGTAAATTATTAAGGAGAGGGGCGAAAACGAGAATGTTTTTCTTTTGTACTTTTATTTTTTGTGATTTGACCAACCAATTGGAGAAACTAAATTTTGTTACGTCAATCCAACCAACTGATTGGCAGGATAAGAATATATATCTAATTTGGACTTTCTAACCAACTGGTAAAATCCAATAATCAATTAGTCAAATGTTGCATATTATTATAAATTGGACTTTACTACTTTAATGCAACCAACTAACTTGAAGGATTTAGATTAATTATTTTGTAATTTGGACTTTACAACCAACTGGTAAAGTCTAATAATTATCTAAACAGGTATTCTAACCAACTAGTGAGGCCTAATGGATACTTAATTCAGACTTCCCAATGAACAGGTAAAATCCGGTGATTATTATTAATTAAAATCCGATGATTATTATGTAAGTCCCAGAGGCAATCTGGAGTGTCGTCCCTCACTGAGTTTTCTCACCCTCTCCCTTTATCAATTTTCAGGTGTTGTTGATATCGGTCATTTGATCTTTCGTGCTCAGTGAGACATCCTTGTCAGCAATTAGTGCCCTATTGTTTAGGCCCTATTATCTATTATGTTAGATGCTCCACACTGGGTAGTATGTTATGGTTCTGTATCTGATAATATATTGGATAAACTGATTTTTCTTATAATCGTTTACTCTATATTTTGATATCATGATTACATTTTACTATTATTCAGGAATGCTATTTCTAAAACTTATTATCTGTTAAAATGTTTTAATATGACTAATAATTCGACTAACAATAAGAATTTGGGCAGATGTTATATCTCTAACGCTTGTGCGAGATGAGCCGGACCTCTGGTTTGGTTCACCTCATACGTCGGTCATAGTCCGAAAACGGGCCACGACAATTAATGGATTGATTGTCTTTCTCGTCTTGCTCATATGAATGTGGTGGTCTCTCATATATTTTGTCACGACCTAAAATCGGACTGTGGCTGAAGTATGAGGCGAACCGTCTATGGAAGCCCAACCTATCTTGCACAAGCCTCGAAGAACAGAAACATCTACCCAAATTCTTATTATTAGCCAACTTATTATAATATTAAAACATTTTAGCAGACATAAGTTTCAGAAAAATAATATTCTCGAATATCAAACATAGTTATAATACCAAAATACTGAACAAGAAAACAAGAAAAGATAAAAAAAAAAATACAATTCGTTACACAATATATATTATATCAGATACAAAACCATAACCCACTACTCGGCGTGGAGTATCTAACATAACAAAAACTCAGCCCAAACAAAAGGGCATCACTAAACAAAAGACGCCTCACTGGTATCCAAGATGTGGTATAGTTGCCGAAGCCAAAACTGTAAACCTGAAAGATCATAATCAAAGTAGAATGAAAAATAAAGGGGGTCAAACATAGTGAGGAAAAATACTTCAGACCACCTCATACGTGCCTCACAAAGACTGTTTTGAAAATAGTTCAAAAATATCACATGCAGATATAAGTGTGCATACGTATACAATCTAAATATACATAATAGTTACGAAATTCCTTTTTGAAATCGTTCACAACCAAAGCAGACAAAAACCAATTTTTCGAATTATATAACCAATTAACTTAAATAAAACATTTAGTTTTCAACAAAAAAGAATAGCTATAATATTTACTTGACAAAATATTTAAGGAGAATAATATCAAAACCAAACATAATATTAAATTTCCAAATTTACACCTTCAGAGAATAATATTTATTATTCCAATATATATATTTTAGAGGATAGTAATTACTTATCCAAAATAATTCCAGAGAAAAATATTGAAACTTGATGGAACCAGAATACGATTTCCAAAATATTTACAAGAACAAAAAATATTTAATTCTCAAAATATTTTCGGAGAAGAGTATCCAAGAAAAGAAAAAAAAAACTGAACGGGACCAAAGATCATATTCATCGAGTTAACCGAACTTTGTAATAGCCACACAGGCAAAGATTAGCTACTAAGACACCATGACATAGCCACAAAAGCAAGTATAAGCCACTAAAGGCACAAGTATAGCCACTTAGGCAAATAATACAACTCCAGTATATCAAGGCTACGCTACCTCATAACTGGGTGTCCAAAAACAAAATGGTTTACTAAAACATTGTAAGAATATATATTCAAAAAAAATGCTCAAATAAATAGCATACAGACCAGAAGGATTATTCGCCGAAAATCATACTCAATTTAGACAGAATATTTATTGCAAAATATATTAAATTTCCAGAAAACAGAATAATTATTTCAAACATAATATTTGTATCAGAAAATATTTTTAAACCCAAACAGAGTAATTATTTCAGAAAATCATAATAAATAGTAAATCTTAATATTTATTTCAGAAAACAAAAATAATTTCCAAACCAATTTCCACAATAGAGATTATCACACAAATTAGATTTTTAGGATTTTCTATCTTTTATTTATTTCGGATTACATGCCAAGTCCAGACATATAAAAAACAATACAAATTTAGTAGACACAACCTATGTGTCTGAAGCTGTTATCCACTCACCTGAATATCCAAGCTGAATGACCTAGTCACGCACCACTGTGGGCTGGCTAACCTCGCTGACATGAACACGAATCTGAAACAATTATGAGGGCGAAATCAAAGACGAAATACTGATACTGTTGCGGTACCAAATGTATGATATGCAAATGTAAATGCAAACACTCGCTCGACAACGAAAAACCTATTTCAGTCGAAGATCTAAAGCTTTCGTCTTAAAAATCGAAATTTACGTAAAATTACAGTCTACTCCCCGACTTATGTAAAATTACAATGTAGTCCCTAAACCTCAAAAAATTATAAATTGGTCCCAAACTTTTCAAAATTTATAATTTAGTCGTCCAAGTATTTTAAATTTATAATTAAGTCCTTCGATTTCCTAAAATTACAAAATAACTCTAATTTCTCAAAAATTACAATTTGATCCATATGTACAACATCACTTTCAGTCCTCAATGAATTTCCTGAATTTTGTCAAATTACAGAATCAGTCCTAAATTTCAACCAATCGTAGCCCTCCTTTTTGTTCTTAACTTAACAAAATTGCAACTCATTTAGACACTCTCCAAACCCTTAAATCCTTCCGATTTTCACGTTCTCTCCCTTGTTTTGTTTTTCTTGAATCAACACTTCCTCCCACTCATCAACAACCCAGAATCATGAAATCCATCTCAACCAAATTTCCAGAACATTTTAAGTCATTTTAAACAGTCCAACTATCTCGGTTATCAACTCATCTCACCAAAAATCATAAAGCTAACAAATATAACACCTCAACCGAAGAAACAAGAATATAACATATCAACAGAAGAAACACGAATATAACATATCAACAGAAGAAACAGTTATGAAAAGAAAACAACGGTAGGAGCTAAACTATGACAGAAAAATGAAGGAAGGGATGAAGGGTTCTACCTCACTTCGAAGAGAAAGAAAACCACGGAGATTGAGAGAGAGAGAGAACTGAAGAAAATGGCGAGAGAGGGGAACTGAGATGGGCGGTGGAGTGGTTTAAAAGACAGCAAAAATAGCAGAGGTGAGCGGTGGAGAACTGATGTTTAAATAAGAAAATTCAGAGTTTGGGCGGTAGAGTTTTGAAGGAAACAGAAGAAACGGTGACGTTTTACCCAGATTTTCCAACACAGTGAAATGGACGACAGGCACGGCATGCAGATGACAGGAGAAAGGGCGATGTGTCACGTCGTTTGGCCGGTCTTCTTTTGAACCACATACGCGAACGACAATCAAATTACTCCGACGACAGCTCTCATTAAGCCAGACGACATTCTGTATACTGAAAATATCAAACGACCAGTCTTTCATTTCCTTTTATTCCAAGTTTGTTTTATTGTTTTTTAACCAATTTCCATCTAATTAATCAACTATAATTACTTAAAAAATTCATTAATTACACAATTAATATTTAAAACACAAAAATCTAATTTTTAACATAAATAAAAATGTTTTTATTATTTGCAAATTATATAGGAAATTTACCAAAAATTATCAAATAAATATTGGAAAACTTTATCAATAATAAATCCATGGAATAATTATCAATAAAAATAAATCCCAAAAATATGAGATATTACATACTTCCCCCCTCAAACGAAATTTATCATCGAATTTCCAGACAAATCAAATCAAGGTTAAAATCTAACCTAATTCTCCAAAATTAGCATAATTCATACCCCTAACAAATCATCCGCAGGGAAATCAACCATTTCTCTACTATCATACCAAACTAAAGTCTACATCAAACCTATGTCTCCAAACCGAATCCAAATCCACAATCTCATCATACTAGCCCACAGAAAAACAAACTAAATTCTATAAATGAACAAACTCACTCGAATCCAAATATGCAGATAGACAAAGATTAGACAGAATATGCAAAAGTAAAGGCAGAGATACTAAGAAATGTAGATGGAGAGACTGAATGTACAAAGTTTTGCTTATGTGAAAACGAATATGTGCGGGCACGCCAATCGCGTGCCACATAATGGGATTCCAAATGACGCTCACTAATGTCCCACATTAGAGGACAACTGGAGTCTTGCCTTGAATGACAATAGAGACAAGTCATGAAATGAGTCTGGAGACACCAAAGCGTACAAAGATATAAAGCAAGAAGGAAACATATGCTCAGAGCTCAAGGAGTCAGACGTTGGAAGATACAATCTCAACACTTACTAAAGATTAAACATAGAGAGTTCGGATACTTGACCAGACATATGGAGCAAAAGAAAGGCAAATCCAACTACAAGCCAGACTGCAAAAAGGAAATTTATGGCAAAAAATCTTGTTTATAGACGCAAGAATATATTCAACTTAGATCACAATTACAGAGATCAAGAAAGTTGAGACATATTCAAACATTACTAGCAGAGGTAGCATAAGCACTTCAACAAAATTAATCCGCTAATGTACAATTCTCATAGTCTAATCAAATCAAACAACCTTACGAATCATTCCACATTTTTGGCAGAGAATAACATCAAATCCTCAAAGCCGGATTTATTTAGTAGAATCACCATTACAAATCCAATTTATCCGGAATCACATAACTCCAAAGTGAAAATTGTCTATATCAGCATCTCATAGCCCAGATCAAGTCAAACCCGTAAGTTAATCCATATACTCACAATTGACTTCAGATCATATCTGTAATTATAATCATTCAATCACGTAAACCAATTACATATCGAACCTAATTTAACCCATCAAGTCTTACCCGTAAATCTCATAGTGTTTTCACATATACACTACTCCCTAAATATTCCTTATTGTAATTGTTTAACTTCAAACAAAATTTTCAATCATCAAAATAATCGTACCAACGATCGTTAACCTAAATCGTCAAGTGAATCAAAGAAATCATCAAATGACTTTGTCACCAAATCAATAATTGCATATCTTTTTTATTCTTAGGCTATTTTACCAACGTATTCAATGTTATCCTCCGTTCATCACATACTGAGCATCCTCAAAGTCAATAAAGTCAAAATATTTGTGTCCATACCATTCCTTCATTAAACTAATCGAATTTCCAAATACTAGTTACTAAGTTTTCTTGTGTATCAACCATCAAATTCGTAAAAGGATCCATTACCCAAAATCTTAGTACTCTCAAAACCTTTAGTACTCCAACGTTGTCTCACTCTAATTTAAACCAAATGATATTTATGTCATAAAATTTAAACCCAGACCTTATCAAATTTAACTCTAATATACCACAAATTTTATCTCAATAGTCAATCATCAACCGTTAGCAAGATAATCCGCTAATTTCTCGAATTTATTATACTTAGTAATATCATTAAACTCCCAAGTGTTTAACAGTCCTATTGTGCTATCTTTATTTCTTGATACCAAACCTAAATTTAGTCTTATTATTTATTTTCATCTACTAACGAATGAAATGATTCCCTTGGGTTTTCGAAACTATTCAAAATACCATAATTCAAACGCAACAATAATTTGATTCCAACCTAACATGAACTCCTTATTAATACAAAATAATAAACCTTGTAAATTCACTGAATTAACCTTAAACCACATCATGCAACCTCATCTAAAAATATTCTAACCTCAAATCAATTTAGAGAATCATTATGCCTGTTACAACTAGTCTGATATATCATCCACTACTTGAAGATAACACTCTAACAGATTATCGTGCTATAGAATGAAATAGTATCCTACTCCAAAGAATAAGGAATCATCAACCAAATTCCCTCCAATGAATTTCCTTTATCGAGTGCGCTACCGACTCAGAGTATCTAACGAAGATTAATGCGACAGATAAAATGTAACACCAAAACCAAACACTAACCGAATGAAAGATAAATAATAGTTCAAGATTAGGGGTGTACCAGTCTCAGAACCGGCGCTCTCGGCTCTAACCACTGACAACCCTGCTTGAATTCCCATTCCACATTTGAAAGGACACTTAGTTATCTTGTGTCCTAGTTGTCTACAACAAAAGCATCTGCTCGTGGCCTTGTTGCATAGTCTGAGATGTCTCTTGCCACACATTGACCAGTACCCCTATTGGAGAACTTACGCCCTTGTTCGAGCTGGCTACTCTAGCCTTAGCCCTGATGGCCACTAGCTGCCTCCTTAGTCTTACTCTTCTTATGAGAACGCTCGGAGGATCTAGCGCCCACATTTTTTAGTGTTGTTGCAATATGATCAAGCCTTTCAAAAATGAGCTAAAAACATATGTCTGAGGGGCTCGCTGAAGCTGTGGTAAATGAGGTAAAGTCTCTACCTCCATATGACTATGCGAATCCCTCTGATCCGCTGCAAAAAGATTAGTGGCCTCAACGACAGTTCTAGCTGGTGACTCCGAATGTGATTCTATATCTATGAATGCAACAAACATACAAAATGTATAGGGAAAAATTAGAATTCTACCATTGCCACAGTACAAAAATAACAATCAAAAGGGTATACAGAGGCAAATCAAACTGCCTTGATCAAAAATACCTAAGATCCACAACCGAACCAGACAATACGAAACCTAACGCTCTGATATCACATTTGTCACGACCCGAAATTGGATCGTGGCCAGCATACGAGGCTAACCGTTTATGAAAGCTCGTCACATCTCACACAAGCCTCAGAGAACAAAAACATCTACCCAAATTCTTATTATTAGCCAACTTATTATCATATTAAAACATTTTAGCAGACATAAGTTTATGGAAAATAATATTCTCGAATATCAAACATAGTTATAATACCAAAATACTGAACAAGAAAACAAGAAAAGATAAAAAAAATATGTTACACAATATATATATCATATACAAAACCATTACCCACTACCCAGCGTGGAGCATCTAACATAACAAAAACTCGGCCCAAACAAAAGGACATTACTAACCAAAAGACGCATCACTGGTATCTAAGATGTGGTATAGTTGCCGAAGCCAAAACTGTAAACCTGAAAGATCTGAATCAAAGTAGAATGAAAAATAAAGGGGGTCAAACTCAGTGAGAAAAAACACTTCAGACCACCTCATACGTGCCTCACAAAGACTGTTTTGAAAATAATTCAAAAATATGACATGCAGATATAAGTGTGTATACGTATACATTCTAAATATACATAATAGTTCTGAAATTCCTTTTTGAAATCGTTCACAACCAAAGCAGAAAACAACCAATTTTTCGAATTATATAACCAATTAACTTAAATAAAACATTTAGTTTTTGACACATAGAATAGCTATAATATTTACTTGACAAAATATTTACGGAGAATGATATCAAAACCAAACATAATATTAAATTTCCAAATTTAAACCTTCAGAGAATAATATATATATAT
>CAODLS010418114.1:0-11233 GCA_948243855.1 Flueggea neowawraea | reverse complement strand
GAGGGAGCTTCCTACTCTGTTATAATTCTTATAGGACTTGGAATAGCAGCTGCTGCAGCTTATGCTGTTTTCAAGGAGCTGATATTTGAACCAAAGGAGTAAGATTTAATTCTGTTATTATATTATGTTCAATTATTATAGATAATGGATTTACAGGTTTGCACATTTCTTAAATTCACTTACCATTGTCTCTTTTAGGTACAAGATCTTTAACAAGGCTCTGAAAAGAATTCAAGACGACAGTCAGGTTTGTGAAATTGAGTATGTTAATGTCCAAGGCAATGCAATTTCTCATGGAATCAAAGCCCTTTTAAATAAGATCCTTAAACAATTAAGCTCTCAACATCTCAATCAATGCAGGAGATATAACTTTCATGAATAAAGAAAGACAAATTAACAATTTGATTGCATTCTTTTGCCGTTTAAATGGCATTGTATTTGCTGTCTATCAGGTCAGGGTGCGGATTGGGTCTCCTATTACAGGTTACGGTCAGGAGAGCAGAAATAGAGCTGCTCGCCAACGAATCCCTAATAGAATCTTTACTGATGAAGATGGTGTGGAGCACGTCCAGGTAATTTCCCAAACGGCATCTTGACCAAACAAACTCTTCTCATGGTATTTGTGATATCCATGAACAGCTATTTCGAACATCCTGAGTTCTTGTAGATCCAGGAAGGGACGGAAAAAACTGTAGGACCAAAAAGAAAAAAGATTTCAAATCTCAGATAAAATTAATCATTATGTCTGAGCCAATTTTCTAATAGATACCTGTTTGTTGTTTAAAATATTGCTTAATTGAATGTAGGTGAGTTTTTATATTCGAGGGCCCCATGGTGCTGGGAAGGTCTCCGCTGAGATGTTCAAAGACAATGTAGACAAGCAATGGAAGTATACATACTTAATAGTTCAGATTATGCAACCTTCCCAAGCACAACTGATATTGGAGTCCTACATGCCAGCACCGGCACTAGTGCCTGCATAAAATTTGTAAAGAAGCATTCGAAGCTTAGATTATCGTCTTTTGTACCAAATTGAGATGGAGGTATCCATGAGAACCATGGATAGGTTATCCACAATGTTCCTAATTCTTTTTTTGGCAAGACAATGAGTCTTGGTTTTCCTGAGTCAAAATTCCAATCTTACAACCAGCAGATGGATGTTTATTTATGCTTCATGTGAAGCTAGCTTTTTGCCTGGTACAAATTTTGTGTTTTTCTTTCCTCCTGTCTCAACATTGTGAAAGTTATACATCTTAGGCTGACTGTGTACTGGAGTAACTGATTGTCAATGCAATTTCAGAAGTTGACATGAATAAAGATCAAGTCCGTGTAGTTCAGGGTTTACAGTTTATGTTTTAGAGGGAGAAAAACCGTTCTCTCAGTCATCACTGTGGTCAAATTAATGTGATAATACAATTACAGAGCACACGGTTGCTACACAATATGATTTGCATGAATTCATTGTATTTGTGCTTATGTCATGTTGGGGGATTAGTAAATGACATGATACAATTATAACAATTATAATAGAGGCACACGAACTGTCATCAATAGTTCATAGCATACTTTCCGCCCAAAATTTGAAAGCTTCAGATGTCACTTGAGTGATAATAAGAGAGGGCGGCTGTGGACTAAATTAGCATCCATAGCTTCTCAAGCTAGGCATCATGATGCATAAATGGTGAATGATATAACTGATAAAACAGGTTCCAAGTTATATCCCACAGAAGAATCAAACAAATGCAAAAATGAACAAAACGTCGACACCTAGACATTGAAATCCAGTGTTGTACCTTAGCATCTTTAAATTGCAGTCTACCTTATAATCAGAACAATAACATCCATCTACTTATAATGCCAAACCATGAGATAGTTCACATGCACAGTCAACATCTTTGATTCGAATTTCTTCCTCAAATTAAACTGATCCATGGGGGAGCTAAACCTGTTACAAGCCCTAAATTTCAAACCCCATGAAGTACACAGGAAAATAAAGCTAGATGAATCAACCAAACTCTACCATAGTTACGACTCTACAATAGCTACAGCTCAAGTCCTTGCTAGTAGCTATTCACAAACTCAACCAGCAAGATCGAGTGGGCGTATGTGGCTTGGTCATCTGTCATACATCAATCTCATTACTGATGCGAACACTATACTATCAAATGTAATGTCAAACGCAAACAAGGTAGCAGAAGCAAATGTAAATACATCATAAAAGCTCTTCCACTATAAAATTTTGAAAAATATCAACACCAATTCAATAAAATTTACAGGGGAGAAGAAAAAGAACTACTCTTTCCCTGCTATTGGACGAATACCAAGACGCTTCCTTAAATTTGCCCTGGCTTCAATAAGATCATCCACCTGCCAAAGTCATGTAGTTTGTTAATGCACCTTCACAAAACAAACCCAAAATTAAAAACTGCATACTAGACTTTCTGGATTCAATGTCATAACAGGTGATTGTCCATTCTACTTACAATCACACACACATCAATGCCATATCTTCAAATTACTATAAGGACTTGTTTGTGAAAAACAACATTGAGCATGTTTTCAGCCTTTGGTATTTACCACTAAATATGTTTTTTCAAAAAATCGTCTCTTTTTCTATTTTGTCACTATTCAAGAACTTTCTATCTATTATATCCTATACTCCCCAAACATACACGAGTAATGAAAGCTCGCATCAATGTCAAGTTACTGTATAAGTAATGAAAGCTCGAGCTCAGAACTACTTGATCAAAGCCTGTTAATACTTCAGTGTCTTCAAAACCAAATGAAAAATTAAGTAGTTCTCAACTTTTTTACATCGGATACTACAACAATCCAATCCTCGAATACTAGACGAAGCAAGGATGACCAAGCTTCAAGTCTACCAGTAAAATTACAAAAAAAAAAGTCCATAACTTCACACCAATTCTTGCAATAAGTACTGATCTTTCTTCCTCAATTCAGAAAAAAAATAGGCTTCACATATACAGCAAAAAAAAGAAGCTAAATTGAAAAGATATTAAAGAGGAAATCCAATGAAATCCACATAAAGATCATAATAATGTATGAAAATTTCAGACCTTGTTGATGCCGGAGGCCTGAAGGGCACCTACGGAGGCAGTTAAGAATGCTCCAGGAAAGAGCGAGCCGACGAGGGCGGCTTTAACGGGTAACAGGGTCGACCGGCCGTTGTAGCCTCTCCGCCGAAATAACACTCCCCAACCAAATTGCGTAACGCTTGCCAGGAACCACCACCTCTACTGGGTCCCATTTCCGAAGCCGCCGTCGTTGCCACCGCCGCTTCCTGTTTTCTCCATATTCTCTGCCACTCACCTTCGGCGCTGAGTTCGCCTTTCTTTTTCCTATTCTCTTTTTACTGTGAGTCCAGTGCTAGCATATAACCCCAAAAAAAATTATGTTAGTTAACAATTTATCGTATATTTATTATTAATTATTTTATTTATTACTTAAAATAAATAAATCTTTTTTTTGGTTTTTTGAGTAAATAATATCTTTTGCCTTATTTTTGAATTTTATGAAATAAAATATGTTCATTTTTGTAACGAATAACCAACAAATGTTTACTTTCGAAAAACAAACAATTATTTATTCAAACATATCCTCTGATGAGGTTGATAAGTTTAATAAATTACATCTTTCGTATAATTACAATATACATGTGTAATATTCCTTTTCTCGAATCACATTAATCCATTTGTCAAATTATAAGCCTTTTCAGACGAATTTGAATGATTGAATCGGCTAGTTATGAGTGTGAGTTTTAGAAGTAGAGATAATGGATTGAAATTTCATTGTATCAAAAAATCCATTTCTAAATCCGTCAATTGAGGGGTTAAGAGCTCCCATTTTTCTTCTTTTCTGGGTTTCCTCCACTCGTTCTCGTTTTTGGATAATCCAGTAAATCCAGCAATTGTTCATGGTTGAAAAATAGTAAAATGACCCACATTAATTAAGAAAATAAAAGGAAAAAAATTACGAAAATAATAGAAAGAAACAAAGATACTTTCTTGTTTATTGAGTTGTAATGGATAAACAGAACGTTTATTCTGCAACTCAGAAGAATTTCTGATAAGGCATCCATGAAGTAGAGTATGCTGGGAACTCTCAGCCAAGTTATCTCTGATCATCAATTTCACGTTTTCTTCACTCTTCGAGTCTCCGAATCACGCCCTCAGTTGCAGGTACTGAAAATGGCCATGGAATCTGCTATAAAATACATCCAATACTAAATACAACCAACAATGCTGCTCATCATTGAAACCAAGAGAATTTAGGTACCTCCATCTCTCTTTGCTGTCTGCTCCAAACAAGTCTTAACAGCACCAGATCAAGCTCGCATAGCTGAGATGAGAGAGATATCGGTACCTCCATTCTTCTGTTGCCGTAGCTAGAGCCTGCGTTACTTGTTCTGTATGTGCATTATGGTAACTACTTTCAAAATCATTCTGACAACCCGATCCATGTCAGGAAAAATATTTCGAACAAAGAATTATGTAAAACTATTCGAACAGAGAAACGTCAAAACTATTACATCCTTCCATTCTGAATTCTCCAATAACAAACAGATCAAACTGGTGAGTCACACCACCATTATTCTTCAAAACCAAAGCTTTCAACTACATTAAACAATCAAACATAGAACATAAACAGCAGTATTAACAAAAAATTATGTAAAAATGACAACATTCATACCGATGCAGCTCATGTATGACTGGAAAATAGTCAAATATGCAGCAGTTAAATGTAAGTGAAGTAAAACAAAGAAGTACAAGCAGCTTTCCTGATAGATTCACAAAAGCTCAACACACTTGGCCAACAACGGTAGAAAAACAAACAGAAACACATCACAAAGTGTATCAGTTCTAAGAAAAGAAGCTTAGAAGCATATTGAGTAGGCAATAAAAAAAAAGTGCAGAGGACAGCAATCTACCGGTTCAGGTGCAAATCCTGTCAAAAGATATCATTTTGATCATATGACTAAATTGACAGTTCTAGCAAGTACATCAAAAGCAATCATTACTATGTCAAGAAATTACCAGAATCCGGGACATTCAATGTGCATCGCATCACTAACAATTTGATCAAGACATTCAAGATGTAAGATAGAGAATACAAAGACAAGTTAGTATATAACAGTGTTTTGGTGTGTGTGTGAGAGCCTAATGTATATGTTGAGAGATATTTAGTGATTAAATTAAAAAAATAAATATAACTAAATTTATGCTAGAAGACAATGCACTGATAGAATCCTCCAAAACTGATGCATAATATGTTTATGTGCATTCTTAATCCAACATTAACCTTATTGCGAAACTGGTTAGTAAAAATATGAGAACACATCAACATATTTTGCATCAGATATTCATAGCGCTTCCTATCTGCCAGCTATCTCTATTTTTACACCTTTTCGACATTAGCTGTATCGCGGAACTGGTTAGTGAAAGTTATAAATCCGCAAACATCAACCAAATAGAAAGGGAAACAACATTGTGAGTGTGAATGCATACACTTCCCATCTGACCCTAGGGCAATTCTATAACAATATTATGCTCCTATACAATTGTTCAATCCCCTGACTAAGAGATTAGGATCACAGTGTTGACAACAGGAATCAAAACTAGAACTTCTTCCCCGGAAATCTATGCATCTGTCACTTGATTGCATCTTGCTATCAATGGTCAAAATATGCATTAATCACAGAAAATTTCAACATGGGAAGAGAATCTGAGAAAAGCAGCTTAGAAGTTAGCCAAAAAATGATGTCATTCAATTAACAGCAGGCCACATTGCCATAGTTCAATATAATAACAAATAGAGAAAAGAGATGCATAAATATGTCGGAAAAACAAAAAGTGTAGAACATGCATTGGTTTTTGGGTAGTTCAAAGGATTCAAATAACAATGAACAATGTTTCAGAAACCACCGAGCAAAAAAAGAGGCTCTTGTTCTGCATTGCATACCCATCAAAGGAAACACTATGTATTTTTGCTATTTTGTCAATGTTCATCTTGCTCAAGGCCATTTCTTTATGTTTCAACCGCCTGGCTAGTAAAACAAGGAGAAAGGTCTTCAATTCTGACCTTGCTTATAAGTCAGCCGATTTTTATCCCGTGACAATTAATTTATTTCACAAGGAATGAACTGTTATCACTTGGATCATTTGCAAATTTCTTATGACACAACAATGTGAACAATTTTGATAATTGTGATTTTCTTGCAAGTGAACATTAATCATGTTCATGATCACACAATCATATGGTAAATTGTAAATTTTATTTCCACACAATATTTGACACAATTCTAACTATAATTAGCTTTCTTCTTAGAAAACATGTATCTCGTAGCGATTTAATAAACGACAATAGAATGCACTCATGCAGTCTCCGAATATGGACAACAGCGTGCACGGATCATGCATTTTTTGAATATATGATCATCCTTTTCCAAAAAAAGAAAAGGCAATAACGACAAACTACATGATCAATACTAGAAAGAAATATTTTCATCAATTGATAGGAGAGCTTTGTGTTCTTATGCATTTATCCAATGACCAAATATTGATACCACAAGGAAATTATTCTAAATCATCCGTAAATTCCACAGATAAAGCAATTACGTGGACAGTAATCTCGATAAGGCAATTTCAACACACAATACGATAAATCTTTTCCACCACGCAATCAAGTCATAAATGCAAATGTCATTGTTCCAAACAATTTCTAACACAACTGTATAACAATGAACTTACACAACTCTGATAAGTAATGAACTACAATCTTAGAAAGCACGTGTCTTAATAAATAATGTCAAGCATGGATCATTCATCATTTAAAAATGGACAACAACATGCGGTTGCTCATGCATTTCCGAATAACAACATCAGCGTGCATGGCGCATGCACACTTCTATTATAATTCTCTAAAAATGGAAATGTAAAGATGATAAGGATAAAATTGATCAAAACTGTTCATTTTCCTAAATTGATCAAGATGGGTATGCTAATCACATTCCTCTTTTTCATCACTAACACATGCTTAAATAAAAAGTAAGTAATGCAGATGATATGAAATGTATCAGACAATCACAATATCCAAAAGACTGTTAGAGGTAGTTAGTTCCAAAAGATATTTCAGCTTTTTTGGCTGAAGATTAATCAACAACCTCTTAAATAAGCAAGTAAAACAAAAGAGACAGAGAAAGACTAACATAGAAACAAGAAACATGAACAGCTAAAACACCAAAATTATTAAAATCCTCTACTCATTAAACTTGATGGTTCTTATGTACAACTGTAGCTACACAAAAACGAGTCCTATAACATTAACCTCTCACCATTGAACTGAGTTCCCTGTTTAATGAAAAAAAAAAGGCACAAAACTGGACACATATTTGCTACCCTTTCATCTTTACAGCCTCACCATTTCTTACACTTTGAGCTGAAGTGAGAATGTCCAGCAGTCACTCACCTCAAATTATCCCCACCACCTAATTCACCACTCATCCCTACAAAGAACAAAAAATTATATCATCAAAACTCAATTCAAACCAAAAATGATATAATGATCACAAACCCACAAAAGATATCAATACAAAACCTTGGTAGGAGGATCAACCCTATAGGAATCAGGTGTAATCAAAGATAGCCACAGACCCGGAAACACGCTCTGCAAAACAAACAAACAACCAATTAATCAATTAAACTACATTGAGTTAACAAAATCCCCAATTTAATCAAAAAAGGAGCAAGCTTTCTCACATCAAGTAGCTTCTGAACATGCCTAGCTCTCTTCTTCGGCCTCTTGAGGGGCTTTGACCCGGTCAACATAAAGATGTCCTCCTCAATTTCCTCTTTAGAGAGAGAGAGAGAGAACTTCTGCTTCTTCTTCTCCTCCTTCTTCTTCTCATTCACTTTCAAGTCGTTCCCGTTCCGGGACCGAGTCAACTCAGACCTGCTTTGAACCTTGCTATCCTGACCACCACCCCCACCTCCATTGATCTTCAATGCTCCTCCTCCTCCATTGTTTCCATTCGGGCCAGGCTTAGTCACCGCCCTCCGTGGCCTCAGATTCCAAGTCTTCGCTACCACCTCCTCCGATTCCTCCACCACCGTCGCATTCTGATCCTCCACTGCATTAGCACCATCCTCATCACCACTGCCAGACTTCCCGCTGCAGTTTCCCTTAGTCCGTAACCGAATAAAGATCTTAGCTTTCTTGTCCGCAGCGTTTTCTTCCTCCACCGGTGCAGCAGCAAGCGGCTTCTTCTTCTCAGCAGCATCACGGAGAGGGGATCGATCGGAGGAAGACTTGCGGACACGTTGATGGTGGTGGTTGGTGTTGTTGCCGTTGGTACTGGAAGAATGGTTCATTGACCACTTGAGGTCTTGAAGAGGGAAGTTATGAAGAGGTTGATGATGTGGCTTCACTGTCGTCGACGAGGCCATGACGGTGGTGGTAGCGTCGCTGGAAAGCTCAGAATTCTCAGTCTCCGAGACTGAGCGAAACACCATTGATCAACACAAACACCAAATGCGGTGGCCAATTCTCAGCCGTTTGATCGCCTCTCAAATTCGATTAAATGATTGAATGAATGAAATGGATTGGATTGTTCTTGAGTTGAATCAATTGAACCCTAAAATATGAAAAGAAACTAAATGAAAAAGAGAAGAAGAGAGAGTATTGGTGGTGGTTGCAGTTACTTGCAATGGTGCTTCTGAAACTGGAATGATAAGAACAAACAAAAAGAGAGTGTTTGATTTTTTATTGTGCCGATTTTGCCCTTGATGTTTTTATTTATTTGCCTGTGTGTACCCCTGTGTGTGTGCGCAATGAACGTATGGTTTAATTTTGTGCTATATATGGGTTTGCATTTGGTTCATCATAGGGATAGGATTTTTGTGAATTGAATTGATAATTCATGGCTAATAAAATGATTAAAAATAAAATAAATGATCATAGAAAATTACATTAAAAATTCATAATTAGCATAAAAAATAAATTATATAAATAATAAAAAAATATAGAATTGTACTAATTTTCATCTCGAGTAAACCCAAAATAGTTCCAAATATATTGGATAATATAATCAAATAAAATTAAAAATAAAAAACAAAAAAATGTTTTAAAAAAATAAATTTAAAATAAAAAAACATATATTATAATCAAGTGGGTCCACTTTTCATTGGACCCCACCTGCAATTATCCGGTGATGCTCTCCTCACCATGTAAGCATCAATGCGCGCGGTAAAGATGCTTTAAGGTATTATATGTCCTTCCAACGAAGATCTCCCCTTTGATTTTGTAGTTTTCTCGTCAAAAATATTTCGATAGGTAAATTTATTTATAAAAGTATTTATGAGTAATTATTGATCTCGACTTTTATTTAATGTAGAATTATGACATTAAAATTTAACAATTGACATTAAAAAGATAATTTATAAACAAGTACTAAATAAAAAATATTTGTGAGAGTGTATGAGAGAATATGCAAAAAAAGTGTTTTTATATATTTGTTGGTGGTCAAAGACTGAAAGCGGATCCAATGAGTGGTGTTATTACACATTCTAAAATTACGTTCATTTTCTTGATTGTGTGTAGAATGTTCACTCGTATAAAAAAACATAATACTCTCTCTATTTTTTTGATTTATTGATCTATCATTTGATATTGTATCATCTTCAATTTACTATAATTAAGTAGATTTTTATTATAATAGATTTGTGGTAGGTTGTAAAATTAGATTATATTAATTTTTTTTATAGAAACCGAACTCATCATTTTTTAGTACTCGTATTGACTCTAATAGTAAAATCTATACATAAAAAACAAGTTTTTTCATTTTTTTCGGTACATAATCTATCAATTCTATCAAAATCTATTTAATCTACTACTTTTTTTTAAAGTCTATTCATTAAACTTAAAACATTTTATAGAAAATCTATTATTCATGATAAAAAACATATTAATCTTTTATTTTATTCATCATATAATTATTTCTACAATTTATTTTCACAATCTAACTAAAACAAATACCACCTTAAGCACACGCTTTAAAAGTTAGATATAAGATAAATCTTATTTTGCCAAGCAACATTAAAAAAGATGATGGAATTTTTTTTTTAATTGAAGGATGCGATTCGGAAATTTTTTAATTATTATTAACGTATGTCTCTACGTGCATTAAATAAATGACGCGCCTATACTAAGAATAGTCAAAGAATTTTTCTAGTTCTTTTAATGGTTAAAAAGGTTGGGGACTTGAGACACGTGTAGCCGTGTAGGAGAGGGTAGATATATAAAAAGGTGACGTGGAGTCCATATAAAAGAGGGATTTAGTGTGGTTTGTATGACACTGATTGGCCAAAGCCTCTATGCCATCCAATTCCTGCAAAACCCTCACCGTCAGCTTATTAGTCCACTTCAATTTCACAACCCCTAATTAATATTAATCTTCTTTTATTTTTATTTTGAGAATCTTCCACGTATGGTATGGCAACTTCATTACCATTCAATTCATTTACAGTTCTAGATAAGATTTTTTTTTTTACTGAAGAAAAGGAAGTCAGGAGAGATCAATAGGTAGCGTACCTTGCTGAGCGTGATTATACAGACGAATAAATCTCTCCACTACAAGATGTTATCGATAAGATTATAGTTGTGTTTTCTGTGGTTATGCAGTCAAAATGTATGCAACACTGCCCCCCGTTTTCTTTCTTTAATTTCTACTTTTATTTCCCTTGTGTTACTGCCTGTTTTTTTAGGTTTAGATTGATATTTGAGGTGAGTTAATGATAGTTATCTTTAAAAAAGGGTGAGAATTATGTTTTTAATATTTGACTAATTCAAGTAATACCTTTACAAATTATAAAACGCTCTTTATCAAAGTTTTAGAGTAATAACATTTGATCTTGATGTGCATATTTGTTTTATTTTAGTTAACATTTAATGCCCTGTATCTATATTTTTTTTATTATACAATATATCAATCGACAATTCAATGTAAATTAACCTCAAAACTAATACCATATGAGAGAAGATTTGGAGCATGAAATGTATGTTCATTGCTAACAAATGATTTGACCTTCTTGTGAACAGTATTGAATTTTAGTTGGCGAATTTAAGAGATTGGTATATAATTTCAAACTGTACAAATGTTGACCAAACCAATCTAAAGCTCAAACATCAAAACCAGTCCAAAACAAGAATGATAGCCATG
>CAODLS010418113.1:0-10552 GCA_948243855.1 Flueggea neowawraea | reverse complement strand
AAACAGAAGCTACTGGAAGTTAAAATAAGTGATCACACGTACGTTAGAAAAGGTTCAAGTACGTTAGAAAATAACACGTACGTGAGAGGTATCCAAAGTACGTGAAGTATGATCAGAATTAAAGCGGGAAACTTGAAGTCTTGAATCAACTGAAGACATGAAGCCACACGTACGTGTGACATTAGAAGACACGTACGTCAGACATATAAGACAAGACAAAGATTGCAGTTCAGAGAATGTTTGTTTGAATTTCACGTGGATCGAGACAAATAGATGAAGCAACGATCAAGTGTTGATCGTTCACGTACGCAAGCTTAAAAATTCACGTACGTCACATTGAACCAAAGTACGTGAGATGGAATTTCAAGTACGTGAGATGCTTCGGACTGAAAACAGAAGCTACTGGATGGTTCAGACATAGAAGTCACGTACGTCAGAAATTATTAACGTACGTGAACTGGGGATTAGCTATGATCAACATATGTATATGTACTTATCACGTACGTGTGATGAATATCAAGTCAGGTAACGTACGTAAGATTTATGTCACGTACGTGAGAAGACTCTGACAGTGTATTAAATGCGCCTCATTTAATACCACAACGACTACATTGCATCCCACAACGGTCTGAAATCAAGAGAAGAGTATAAATACATGCTTGAGAGGCCAGAAACAAATAACAAAACATCTGAGCATTGAATTCTAACTACTACCAAGCATCAAATCATTGAATTTCTCTTTTATTGATACAAGTTTATTTGCTCTTCAAATTCATTCCACATTTACTTGTATCACTAGCTTTTAATCTATTGGTGAGTGTTTGTAAACACTTTTGAAAAGAGTGATTGCGAGAGGGATCAAGGGTAGATCTTTAGGTTGGTTTTTGTTCTTGAACCGGAATCAAGAAACTTGTAAGAGTTCTCACTTATTTAGAAAGTGAAGTTGTAATCTTTGAGAAGATTGATAGTGAAAATCCTAAGTGGTGATACTTAGGTAGTGGATGTAGGCACCGAGTTGGCCGAACCACTATAAGTTCTTGGTGCTCTTTCATTTACCGCAATCATTCTCGAAGAAAATTCAAAGATTCTATTATCACACTATTCAACCCCCCCTTCTAGTGTGATTATCGACTTTACACTCATCTGCCACATCACCCGAAGGGCCTCGAGTCCTGCAACAACGACCCAAGTCCAACCGGACTTGTCTCCACTAGCCAATTTTTCGTTCACTCCTAACAACCCAACACTCTGCATATTCCTTGTGTCATCCAGTGATGGTCTTTGTTCATCACCAACACAATTATCATGCCCTGGTTCACTTGTTTTTAGTCCTTGTGAATCAACCTGATTGATCTTTTCCTGTTCTGGAGTATCAATTTTCTCAACACCAATCCTTAATCCATTAGCAACTACCAAACTACCAATCAAGGCGTAAATGTCATTCCACAATCTAACCTTCATCACAACCGAAGCTCCCTTCCATACTCGAATTCTTCCACCTCTTCCTAAGAAACCATAGCCTTACTTCACCAAAGCACCAACATAAACTAGGTTCCTTCGCAACCCCGGGACATACCAATCGTTAAGTTTTCTGACCATCCCGTTATGCATCCTGATCTACAAAGATTCACTGCCCTCAACACTCAGCTTCCCAGCATCTCCCAATTTCACACTGCCTTTTCATTCTTTAAAAGAATCAAATAGTTTCCTAGAAAAATCATGTGATAAGTTGCACCAGTGTCAATAACCCAGCTATCATCAGATCTACATGTAGTAACTGTCAACACTTCACTGTTTTCTCCCCCATCAGAATTATCCTGAAACCCCTCGGAATTATTATGAACTACTATTGCAATTGATTTCTCACCGTTTCCCTTATGAGGACAATTTCTTTTCACGTGCCTAATCTCCTTATAGTGATAACACCTCAAACCATTATTCTTACCCATTCTATTGCCCCTACCCCTGGTTAACCGGGGCTCCACCCTGTCTCCACCTGAACTAGAAGTTAGCCTCTTTAATTCTTTAGACAACAGAGCATCCTTAACATCATTCACCTAGATTTCATCTCTACTATACATTATAGTATCAACAAAACTCTCATACAAACCAGACAAAGAATGCAACAAAAACAAAGCTTGATCCTCATCATCAATGTCAACACCAACACCTTTCAAATCTAATACAATCATATTAAATTTATCAAGATGTTCTTTTACCTATATGCATTCTGACATCTTCAAGGTATGCAGCCGCCTTTTTTGATAAAGCTTGTTCGACAGGGATCTCTTCTGATACCTACTCTCCAGCTTCTTCCATAAGCATGTTGCAGTAGTTTCATCAGCCACCTCCCTCAAGACTTCATCCGCCAGACTCAATAGAATTGCACTATGCGCTCTCTTCAAAGCTTTCGCTTTCTGCACCGCTGTTAGTTCTACTGGTAATTTCTCTTCACCTTCAATCGCCTCCTCACACTTGTGTTGAACCAAAATAGCCTTCATCTTCAGCTTTCACAGTGTGAAATCATTCGACCCATTGAATTTCTCAATATCGAATTTATACGAAGACATCTTCTTTCTGCATAATGAACCTAGGAGTTTCTTAACAAATGCATATGGCTCTGATACCACTTGTCAGGAAAAATCGGCGATAAAAGAATGTTGAATAACAAAGAGCACTCACACAAGAACACAAGATTTACGTGGTTCGATCAATTCGATCTACGTCCACGGACAGAGCACAAGTAATTCTACTATTCAGAGTCAAAACAAGCACAACGGCTTGGAATGGCGTTCAAAGACATCTTGGCCACCAAAAGGCATCTAAGAATTGTCCTAAGCCATCTATTTATAGTTTAAAATGAAACCCTAGTCAAAATGGACCACCTAAAACCCTAATTCACATCCTAAGATGTTTCAAAAATAAGACACGGGTGTGACAACATGAGACACTGTCGAAGGAAGCCAAACCACGGACAATGAATCGCGTCCGTGTAAATTTGGACATTACACGGTCTGGGACACGGTTGTGTCCAAGGTCGTGTCCTACACTGTTTTCGCCAAAGCTCCTCCTTTTCATCTCCAATCCGTCACACTTTGACTTTGCTTCATCAACTATCTACATGGCTCCAATTCTTGATCAAGAAAATCACTTCAATATTAACATTTCATAATATAATATCATATTTAAGTGAAAACATGCATTAAATTTTTAGCTTGGTAGCTAATTGTTATAGGAAATTAAGTAGTGGGTAATTTTTGAATTTCTTAAAAAATTTGTGGGTTAAAAATATAAAGAAAAAGAAAGGGGTAAGATGTTCTTTAATGATTGGGTAAAGTGTCCCTTGGACTAGGATGGTGGATATGTGTCCTTTAGTAATTGGATGAAATTTTATTATATAAGGACTAAGAGTGAGATAATGGGTGGAGTTGTAAGAGAACATTTTTGTAGAAAAAAAAAAAGAAGAGAGGGAGAAGAAGAAGAAGAAGAAGAAGAAGAAGAAGAAGAAGAGAGAGAGAGAGAGAGAACATTCTTCATCAAAAGTTCAGTATAATTAAAGAATGATTAGAGGATTCAAGAATACATTATAAGCTAGAGAATTGTTCTTGGTAAGTTCTTTACTTTATCACTTGATTTAATTGATTTATAAGTTTGGGTTTTTTGTAATATTGAGAAACAAGAAGAACTTCATAAATAATATAAAAATCTGGGATATAATCATTATGATAATCAACTGATTTGGTCATAAGCATGTCCATTAGAAATGATTTCATTAGTTTGGAATTCGGGTAGCAGGGTTGTCAAAGTACTGGATGAAACAGTCATCTTGTTTAGCGATTATCTCGAGTTGTGCTCCAATTCTATTGATTTTTGATGCTATGGAAACTTTAATATGTCTTCTAAAACTTTGTAGTTTTGACCAGAGGCTAATTGCTGCAATAAGGTTATGAATATCGGACAAACATCTTACTGCTCTGTTGTGTAACGAGATCTGACCTACCTGTACCAAAAGTGGCATAATTTAAATTCTAGATGTTCAATTCGTGTGATTATTGTTTTGAAAGGAACTAGACACACTGGAGTATAATTGGTATAAAAATTAGGGTTAAATAGTATGTATATAAGTTTTGGGAGAATTTTAAAGTCAAAATAGGGGAGCTGTTCAGATTAGCATTAAGCATTTACTTAACAAGAAAAGCATAAGCATTTGTCATTAATTTTATGAAATATTTATGTGTATATCAAAATAAACACATATTTGAAATTATTAGGAGCAAAGGAACAAGTGGATGAGCCGAGGGTAGTCCAAGAACCTTAACGTGCTAGGAGTTGAAGTAAGTTTATAATTAGCATTACCTATATTCTTATATATTTAATATTCCCGTGCATTTAATAAAGTGGTAATGTGATTATGTGTGCTAAAAGTAAGTTGATAAGAAAAGTAGATTGACTAAAGTTTCATGATGTTATGAATGAGATGTGGATATGTGACATGTAAGTGTTTTGACATGTTTTCTTTGTATGGTGGCTTGGTTATAGTATAAGTGTGAAGTATTATGTGCTTTAGAGGGTGATTATGAAAAATATGTGTAAGGAATATTGTATTGAGATGGGTTACTTGACTTGAGCATTTTGTTCATGAATATGATGGGGATGTCGAAAAGAAAATGACTTGATGTATCCTACGTATTTGATTATTTTGTTGTTGACCATATTGTTATATTTGGGGAGTGTGTGGTGATACCTTGTTGATTAATTGTTTGACCTTCTCTTAATATTTTCTCACATAATGGGGATCAATAAAGATGTGAAAAGAAGAAAGTGAGACATGTGGATGTGACCCCGTTTATATTGGCATTGGACATAGCTATGTGATCAATCATTTGCTCTGTGTGATATGCTTTATAAGAGAATTATATTTGGCCTTGAGCATAGTTGTGTGATCAGCCCTTGGCTCTGTGTGATTAAAAAGAGGTCGCTAATACATGTGGAGGAGGAGAAGATGATGAGGGAGTATATTATATCACCATTTTGTAAGCAATTATTAAGAAAGGATTCCTATTGATGGATGTAAGATGATACGTGTTGATGTGTAAATAAGTATGCGTTGATACTTTCCTATCGTTATAGTGTGATTACTTATCTATGGTGTTCTCTTATGATCGTTATATAACGATGTGATATGGAAGTGACTTGGTATGCATTAAGATGGAGATAATGCATTGGGATGGGTGATAACTTATTTATTTTGATCTCTTATGCTCGAAGAAGTGGAGATATTCCCATGAATAGTTGTGGTAAACTGTGTCTTCATCTAGGCACTATAACTTGCTTGTTTTGCTACAAATTTGTATTGTTTTTGTTCCTTTCATTCAAAAATCTGGAAAGGGCCTAAAAACAAGAATAGAACTTGATAAGGGGCAAAAACACTTCATCTACCATCATAACACAAGTGAAATACAAGAAGTTCAATACTTAAATATGTATAAATTAGCATCTATAATGTGGCTTGAATTGAGACAAAATTACGTACTATTTGTTTATAATAAAGCTTAATTAAGAATAAACAGGAAACCTAATGGGTCTGTAATGAATGAAACTTGCCAAGTTATGTTACAAATAAGTATATATGTTGTGCTAATTATTTACTTACTGAGTTGTATGCTCATCCCTCTGCATTTATTTTTTCCAAGAGCAGAAACATTTTGTTGTGATTGCATCATCAAATCAACATTTTACAGTCGATTCAGGTTGGGTCAGTATGCGGTGTTCTCCTCACATTTCATTTTGAATATTAGTTGTAATATAAAGTATGTGGAAATGATTAAGCAGGGTATAGGATTCTGTTTGTTATATGTATAACTACAACTCTGAACCTATGTGATGATGATGTAGGATGTGATCAACAGATCAATAGATAAATAAATAACGTTATTAGGGTAAGAAATTTCGTATATTTGTATAAATTAAGCAGGTGCTACATGTATCCTACAACATAGTATATTTGATTTGGAGAACAAGTGTTAGCCTGATAGTGCTAAGAACTTTCCTTTGGATAGTGCTCTAATCATCATCTTGCATGCCACAAGACTTCTCATCTTATAACGCGATATCATGATCTTGTTGCACCAAATGATCTTGAATCGTATTCTACAATAATGTGAAATTGCTCTTTCCATGAAACAATGGAGCCTTATACTTCAACATCGTATTTCACATATTATCCACAACTCTGTTTTCACTCTTCCTCTGTTCTCCTCCTTGAAATGAGCATTTTGCAATGCTTATTGAGACTCAAACACACAGTCACACGACCTAAACACACAATCACACTCATACAAAAATAAATGATAAAGACAAAGAAAATAAAATACGAGAATTCTTAATGTGGTTCGGTCCTTAATAGACTTATGTGCATGTCTCCACTAAAATAAAAGTTATAATTTTTGGATGGACCAAATTATAAAAACCCTCTCACTCTCACAAACTCAAAAGCCAAGTTGCACTCTCACTAATTAACTTAGGCTAAGATATGTAATACAAAATAATTAAAACTCAATGTCTATTTATAGCTGAAATCCCTTGCTAGCTAATCATATTCTTAAGCAACATGGAAATTAGTATTTTTTTTTACCAAACTCACTCCTAAACGATTTGAAATTTGATGACTTGTCTTACTACATTAGAATATGGTCATTAAATCAATATTATTTAATTGGATTTTCTTCTTTTCTAGCTTAGATTTTGTGGGAAGAATTTCATGGCTAAAAAATATCGTGTAGAAAATCAAAATCGAAATTTGGGGAACAGATATCAGAGCATTTTTTTTTTTAAAAAAAAAGGTTCACGTAGAAAATAACTAAACCCAATTGTTGAAAGGAGGTGCTGAAGTGCTACGTTGTTTGGATGGAACATGTCAATTGGTCATGGCTGGAAAAGATGGAATAGTTTGATGATAGATACAAACAAGGAGTTGGAGTCGCCACCATATGAAGCTGTTGCTTCTTTCATCAGCACAAGGCCTTCTTCATCAATACTAGCGCGAAAACATAAGAAAAAAGGTTGGGATACACAAGTTTGTGAAGAGAGATATTTCTTTAATCATAAAAAAAAGGTGAAATTCTGAATTTTATAACTAATTTGAAATTGACAATGTGTATACTTTAATAATATCCCGAATAAAGTTCATCAAAATTGTAAAATTAAGTTCAGTATCATGAATCCATAATCTCTTTAAAAGTTGAAGTAACCATATTCATTTACGCATTTGAAATTTGAACAATAGTAAAATTTAGACTACGCCCGGAGCAGGTAGAACGAGTGGTAAGTCTACGAGTGTGGCAAGGGAATGCGCAGGTTCGAGCAGTGGGATGCTCTTTGGGCCGCTACTTGGACTACGCCTTTACTTCGGGCTATGAGGCATGCGTGTGATTGTGATTCGATAAGCCTGGACTGAGTGGAGAGCCCTTGAGCCGGGACAGAGCTAGCTCCTCCAAGGGTTTACTAGTTGGTTCGCTCGAAGAACGGGCTGGCCTGCGTGTGATTGTGATCCGATAAGCCTGGACTGAGTGGAGAGCTCCTGGGCCGGGACAGAGCTAGCTCCTCCAAGAATTTACTGGTTGGTCCGCTCGAAAAACAGGCTGGCTAGGTTCCCATTACCAAAAAAAATTAGAGCTCTTTTAACTCCTTATAACTTTCAAAGTGCAATATTTTGTTACTCTATAAACGTGATTCACAAGACTTTCAACTTTTCAGTGCACATTATAGTCATGGATATGAGAAAAATTTGATCGACTTTTTATCGATCTTCCTTTTTGTGTACTGGAAGTAGCTAGAGGCAACAAATCTTGTTTCAACTCCTATAAAGTTGAGTTTATCATAATTTTCATCAAACATAACATGCTCTATATAACATCAAGTCATTCATGCCTTTTTCGTTTATCTGTTTTTGTCTCTTTCTCTCTCTTTTTTTTTCTTTTTCATCTAGAATTCTCTCGTCACACACACACATACATATATATATAATATATATATATATATATTGAAAGAAATTATAATATCGATAGAAAAAAGGAAAGAAATTATAGTAATTTATTTTCTTTTCATCTTTAATCCTTAATGACCACTACGTGGAATTATTGGGAATTAAACCATGAAATTCTACAGTAAAATTCCTCACGATCAAAAGATTTTTTTATTTATTTGCTCAGTATTATCTATTGACATAAAAATATATATAACTCGAGTTGCTTGTTTTTCACTTGGTCTCTTGTTCTTCTTTGCTCATTAATTCCTCCCCGTCCAACTAAGCCCGTAGAATCTTACATAAAGCATTGCTGTATTATAAGATCATTGATATCTGCGAAAGTATTGATCATTGTTCATTCGTAAAATCTTAAATTATGAAATTTTACATAAAGCATTGCTGTATTATAAGATCATTGATATCTGATAACTGTTATTTATTATTTGTTAGTAACTTAATCCAACGTTAAACCAATAAAAAATGTTTACATCTGAATAGTTTGAGTTGAAGTGCTACTGCTATTTGTGGATATAGTCCAGTTAGTGGAGAACATGATTGAGCTGTACTGAATCTACACAATATATGGGCCTGCCCTAACAAGCCAATAACTATAAACCATGCAAAAGATCACTGGCACACAATTCATTGGACTGCTATCAAACCCAGCAAAAGAACAATTCACAGTCTGCTTAGAAAGTTGAGTATGTGTTCTGTTTGTTAACAAATTCACATAGACTGCTTAGAAAGTTTAGTGAACTTTGCAGCTCCCCTTTGAATTCGAGTCTACAGTTCTAAGTCGGGCAGTTATTGGAAACTTTGTATAACTTAGGCAGTTTAGTGATGGTTTAAATTGTGGTATATTTTGAATCAATCTAATTACATAATGCATTCATAATAATATATATTAACACAAAATTATGTCAAATTATAATTAAATAAAATATATATTTTATTTAAATTTTAATTCTTCTAGTAAAAAATATTTAAATTAAAATAAATTAAGAATTTATCTTATTAAAA
Organism: Flueggea neowawraea; assembly: GCA_948243855.1. Taxonomy (NCBI): domain Eukaryota; kingdom Viridiplantae; phylum Streptophyta; class Magnoliopsida; order Malpighiales; family Phyllanthaceae; genus Flueggea; species Flueggea neowawraea. The sequence goes on along the minus strand of CAODLS010418113.1, from coordinate 1,506 downwards.
ATAAAAAAATATTTTGTTAAAAGAATAAGTGAGAATTAAATTTTGGTATAAACTGTTAAATAATAAAAAAAAGTGTTGTAGTAGCGGAAATATAAGGAATATTCTATCTGGCGTTAAAAATGAAGTTTTCGGTTGAAAAGTCTTCTATTGTGCCTGTTGCATTTTGGTGTTCGTTTTCTTAGAGAGCATGTTGGTCAAAGCATTTTGATGTTCATTGTTGGAGATGATCTTATATTTAATGAATTATGTTTAAAAAAAGAAAAAAATAATTGTGACTTCTAACCAAAAAACCAGAGGAAATATTTATCATTCTTCCAGTACAAAGAAGGGATGTTGGGATACAATCATACAAATGTAAAGGTAAAGAATCCTACATCTAATAATTGTAAGATCAGTGAATGATGTATAAAATGCTGAAGACTTATAACTAATCCCCTAAAATTTTATATAAAATATAGTGCCATGCCAATAGCCAATGGTCTTAAAAACATATAAAGACAAAAAAAAATGCAGAGAAATTTCTTAAGGTATTGTCGAGTTTAATGAACCTTGAATTCAACTAAATTATACTATTCCATCTTTTTATCTAGGCTAGTAATTCTTGTCTCTAAAAGTTTACAGTCCCGAAAACAGTGTTGACTTTTTTTAAGTAATTTTATTTGTTTTTACCGAAAATCGATCCCTTCACCCCTCAGTAATGAAGTTAATTTCAATATGACTAAGTTATATGGCCATTGGTAGAAACAATGTTGACTTAAAGTTTAAAGAATCGCTTTGAGGAAATATGTGTTGCAAGAGGCATGATTAGAAAATACTACACTAAATAACTCTTGATTGTTATTTTCCTTGTTATTATACCTTGTTTGTTATTTTCCTTTCCTGCAATCAAATATCCAACTTGGGATGATATCATCTTATTTGTGCAATAATATTCCTTTTTGGAGAACCAATTATAAACCCAGAGCAACTCAATAGAATAATCAAATGAGAAGAATTAGCTATTAGTATGAATTAAACAGCAAAATTTGCAGAAAAGAGAGACAACCTTTATCTACGGCAAATTCTCAACTACACTTTTTTTTTCTATCACAAGAAACTCAGTACTATTAGTGAAGTCGTAAAACTTTCATTACAAATAATCCTCTAAAGCTATATCTTCAGGAATCTCATATCCAAAAACTATGGAGTAATCATCCAATTCATCAGATGTGAACTTTGGCATCCACCAGCTTCCTGCAACTTCAGAGTCATGCCCATTTGTTAGCAGCTCTAACACCTGTTGATAATTCATGGAAACATCATAACAAATCTTAATTAGTAAATTCAATTTCTCAAGAAAAAAAAATATTGAAATACACCAAAAACATACTTCAGTCATTGATGGACGCCATATTGAAGATTGCCTGACACAATATGAAGCTGTTGATACTACTCTGTACATTTGGTCTGCATCAAATTTTCCTTCCAGTTTCGGATCGGCAAGTTCTGAGATCTTTCCTGATTCCA
>CAODLS010418024.1:0-14223 GCA_948243855.1 Flueggea neowawraea | reverse complement strand
TTATGCAAATTGACTCACAAAGCCAATAATATTGACTCCCCGAAAGGAAACCAAACACATCACTTTCATATGCTTTAACAAAGCCTTTAGTATTGCCTATTATAGTACCTGAAGTGGTTCTATTATAAGCAGAGGATGATAGGTGAAAGTAGGGAAATGCAGCATTTTGGGCCTCTGATTTATTAGGACAAGAAAAGCTCAACATCTGTGAGTGCTGTTGCTGTCCATCAGAGAAGAAGAGGGAAGTGTTATTGGGTTTCAGTAAAGAACAGTTGTTTCTCTGTTGAAACAGAACTGATGATGATGAAGAGGAGTCAGTAGTAGCTGCAGCAGAAGTCTTGGACAGTTTAGAGCTCCTCCAGTCATCCTGAAGAGACGTGGTGGTAGTGGCAGATCTTTCCTGCTTGAGAAACCCAGATCCGTACAACTTGTGCTTTGTATCAGGATCTGAAGAAGTAGCAGAAGTAGTAACTATAGAAGCAAAGCCAGAGGTGTTGTTACCAGAATCTGAACCCACCAACCCATCAAAGCTACCACCACCAAAATCCATAAATTAATGTTTTTTCCTGGAAAAAAGAACAAGAAATGCTACAAGACCTCAACAAAACAGAGGAAGGTGTGATAAGAGAACATTAAGAGAGGAAGGGTTGAAGGTTACCGCATTTTAGTGAGCAGACGGATATGGTTGTGGTTAAGGCTATAATAAGGAGCTGAGAGAGTGAGACCAGAATGGTTTTCCTTTTTTTTTTTTGGTGTTGGGTTATAGAGTTGATTTTTTTGGAAGTGACTAGACAATACTACTAGTAGTGCTAAATACTACTCTGTCCCTAATATTTTCCCCACAAACTAGCAAAACAAAATATAAATGTTAAAAAGAATAAATAAATAATGAGGAAAACTGGTGTGGCAAGCAAAAATGAAAAAAAGGGTGAAAAAAGGAGAACCCACATGCTTCAAATGTATATTAACAGGTATCTTCTAATTAAGGGTGGTAATTTATATTAAATGTGTTATAATTTTATTATATTATTTATTATGATATTAATCATTATTTATGATATAAATATTATAAAAATTAAATTTATATAATTTATATCGTATTATAATCGTATATTCACAAAATATGTTATTATATTAAAAATTGTCATCTCTAAACCTAATGAAACTTTCTCCTCTATTTTTGTTTTTGGTCAAATCTCAAGTTTGTATTTGCAAAAAAAAATTCTTTGGTCAAGAAGTTTCTATTTGTAAATTTCTTTTGCCTGAATTTGTAAATTATTTTAAACAAAAGAGATCTTTTAATTTTATCTTAGAAAATATGTGGCATTCGGGCAAACATAGAACAAGTCTAATTTATTAATATGAAAAGACATCTTTGAAGGAAAGGATCATAACTAGATTTGAAGCATCTTATAACTCAAACAGGTGGGACACATTTTATACTCTTAACAAAAATAGATAGAATAGAAAAAACTAAAATATATAATATATTTGTTGGATACGCTGTAAAACTTAATGAACGCATTTTTATGTAAATTGAATACGAAATAAGTAGTGAAATAATATATATATGACTCAAATTTTAATAATAACAATTCAATTTATCACTGTTTTGTGGAAAAAAAGGGGGGGGGGGAGTAGGGCATACTTTGGTATGGCTGATGGGACTGATTATCACTGTTTTTTCAATAAAAGCTGCGGCGTTGACAAACAACACTCACGTAATTGCCTTTCTTCTTAATGCATGTTGGGATTAATTGGATCCATAACAACATATTCTTTCTTGTTGGTTCAAAGATTTCTCTAATCGAATGCATGTCAAGTTATTTTTTCAGCTATTGCATTTTACTAACTCAATCTCCTTAAAATGAACACATTCATGTTATCAGGAAAAAACACATCCATGGTCTTCCATGCGTATCTTGATATTTAGGATCAAAAACCAATTGAATGAAGTGGTTAGGTGAAGGAGCTGAGTTGGTTAACAAGGGAGAGTAACTTGTAAAAATTGCTAGCGGTGTCGATAAAGTTTGAAGTGGGAAGCGGAGGAGTACAAAGATGCGTTGCCACGTGATATTTGCCACTGCAAACTCCCCCGTCTTCCTTATGTTTCAATAGCCAATCACATGCAATTCAGGAAGGTTATTCTTGAGCTTGACCCAACGGCAGCAATCCAACTTCTGCAACAAAAGATACAAAGGAACCATCCACTGGCAACGCTAGTGTCTAATTTCCAGCAACTATTGAACAGCAATTGGGTGTTAAAGATTAGACACAGTTATAGAGAAAGAAACCAGGCAGCTGATTTCTTGTCAAATTGGGCTTTCAATTTGGGCGCCTCTGATCAGCAAATTGATGTACCTGCTTCAGGATTGAAGGACACACTCGATAGAGATAGATTGGGTATAGGAGAATGCAGATCTGTTCAAATTTGTGGCACATAGGGGCTTGTTATCCTCCCATTGTAACCCAAAAAAATATTGTTTCGATCAAAACTATCATCCCCATTTCTTATTATTTTCTTCCCTCTTTATACGTTCACAATTATTTTCTTCCCTATTTATACCTTAATTTTACAATTTACACATTTAACAACTTGAGTTTGTCATATTTTTAATAAGTTTTTGTTGTGATTAGATTAAGTAAATTGTAGATTGCGAGAATCCAATTTTCATATTTGTCATTGGAAAAAAAATAAAAATAACCAAATAAAAAGACCACTCTAACATTGTACCGATAAAACCAAATTAGGGGAATGGTTCAAAATTGAAGCAATATATAATCCATTTGTTTAATTAAATAATAAATTTTTGATAATGTAGTAGTTGGCGGTCAAAATTACTAGGATACGTTTAATAAATATATATGAAATTTTCCTAATGTAGGGAGGCTACCAAGATCCAAATCAAGAGATTGTTTTGTTTGTGCAAAGATACGATACACCGCAACATGTGTAATATGATATAGATGGATATTTCCTTCCTAGAATTCCAAGGCACATGGCATCCATATGTAAGGCTATTACCCTAGCTAGGTGGTCCTAATTTCATCCCTCTCTATATTCCCATTTTTTTACTATCCCTATATAAACAATTTTCATCAACTTTTTTTTCAATAAAAAAGAAAGTCGGAAGTTATCGATAGTGGTGTATCTCTGCTGAACATGATCATGCAGGTAAATATTTTCCATCGTGGAATGTTGCTTTGCTCGGTGGTCACCGAGAATACTCACCACGACACTTGTTAGGAGCTGGCGTTAGCCTATTAACACGGAGATATCCGAGGCCAACTGGATTAACGGGTGTGTCTCAAACCTGAGTGGAAGGCACTAAGATAGTGCTCCTTTCCGTCATACCATCTCCCAAGAGGTCAATTTTCATCAACTTGTATCGCATATGATTGATATTTTTCATTTAGTGGGTCCTTGTATGAAATGAACTGTCACCAAAGAAAAACCAAAATGGGAATTAAAACGATGAGCCTTTGTGTTGTGTGTGTATATGGCCTTTAAGACCCAGATGAGTAAGAAGTAGTTGATGTGAATTAATTTCGGTTTGGACCAAGATTTTTGTGTATAGTATGAACACTAACAGCTGTATCTAACAAATGTGAGTGGGAGGAGTAGTAATGGTTAGGTCATTGAAGTTTGCATTTCGAATCATAGGATTACTTGGCTGTTTAGTGTTTTCCATTCTCTATACTTGTCTGCATAATGTGAAGCATGTTTGGTCCTGCATCATTTCAGCTTGCCCTGGCAGGTACGAAGCTTTTTATATGCCATTGGTTGTGTTGCTCTCATCCTAGTAGTTTGCAAAAGTTGGTAATAGTATCAAAATTCAAAAGCGATGGAGTTTTGTATTTATTGCTAATTGACGGAAAAAAGGTCCAAAGGCTATATTGTAAGGAAACCAAGTTTTATATTGAAAAGAAAAAAACAATGATTTTATTGTGGTAGAGTTTGCAACATTACAATATTTAATTAATAAAATACCAAAAAAATTCCAAGGATCAAATGTTAGTATCTATGGTTCATATGGTTATTCACTATATGTAGGTATCTTCATGAGCAAAAAAAAAATGTATAAATACAATTTGTATTCACGTGTCATATTTATATTAAATTTATTATTTATGTACCTTATACAATAAAATAACATATAAATATAATAAAAATAAAAATATTTATCTATTATATTATGTCATAATTATATACCCAATTAATAATCTTAAATCATCCAAAAAACTGTCAACCTAGTGATCAACAAAGCATACATAGGCATATCTAATTGACAAAAAAAAAAGCTTGTCAGAAAAATAAACAACATGATTTGCCAATCGCTTTAAAATAATTAAGATTCACTTTTTTAGGGGTTACTGCTTGAGCATATTTTGAATCAATTATTGCATATTAATATTCACTCTTAATTTACCAATACAATTTAAGCTTTTTTGAAGGCTGAATTAAGGATAATAACAATACAAATGGAGACCGCAAAAAAGCAAATTTTGAAATTGTGCATAAAAGAACGACTGTAGATTATGAAGCTGAACCAAACACATTACATTGACATGTTTGTGAATGTCACCAAATTTTATTCACCGTGACTTAGTTTCTAGCCTGTACAAGCAAGTAATTGAAGCAAAAATTCACTCTTTGCAGGGTTGAGGATTCAGTATTTCAAGGCAACCGTGCATCCGGAATTAATGAATTCACGACGGAAAGGTCGTGCCATAGAGCCGTTGAACAAGGCGTGTCATTATCAAGATTCAGTATTATTTGCAGTTCAACTGAACCAAAGCAGAAATCCCAAATGATTGTATGTCTAAATTTTCGAATACGTCTAAAATTCTGGCTTCAGCTTCCAATTGACCTGGAAATTCACTTACAAGCACTGTCAATTTTACTGGAATTGGGCAGCTTATAAAGAAGAGTGTTAAGAAATTAGGAGATAAAAGAATGCAGAATAATAAGAGCAACTACACAAGAACACAATATTTACGTGGTTCGGTCAATCGACCTACGTTCATGGACAGAGAGCTAGTAATTCTATTATTCAGAGTCTCAGAACGGCCAAAAGGCTTGGCCAAATGCCCCCAAGACGTTCCCGAGCTATCTATTTATATATTTACAATGAATATAAGCCAAATTAGGTTATCTCAAAAAATAACTCACGTCTAAAACCATCCAGACATGAAGACATAAGCACGTAACCTAAGACACGGACATAAGCATTAAGACAGGTTGGTACACGCGTCCGTGTGTTGAAGAAACCAAGACACAGTTTGCACGGCATGTGACTCGACCATGTCCTAGGTCGTGTCCCTTTCACCAAGCTCTGTTTTTTCTTTTTTTCTTCACCCAATCCTTTATGATTCTTACTTGATTCATCAATACATCAAATAGTTTCATCTTGTATTAAAAAAATATCTTTTCAATCTCAGCAAAGAGAATTCCTCTTTCTGTAAAAAGCGAAATAAGCAAAACATATAGAGTGCGCACTTGATTATACAGAAACTAACTATGGAGGCAGAAAATAATTGACATCTTTGTCTGGATGACATAATATTCCTCATAATATTTACATTTTTTTTTCTAAAAGAAGAGGGTATCCCTAGATTTCACCAAGGGACACTCCGAACGCACAACCCGAGTCGATGTTTTTTTTTTTATCAACTACACCATGCCTCATACATAAAAGAACTTTTAATGTTATCTCAAGAAACGTAGCAAACATAATCCAACAAATAATTCGATTCAGATTTGGATTTGAGCACATATAATCTAGTTAGCATAATTCATTTTCAAGTCTAAGAGCTCAAAATTTGAGTCTTAATGTCCAACCAATTATAAAAAAGCACACATAAAATTTTGAATAGGCTTTATTTGGTTCAAGTTACTCATTTCTAAGGAAGTAAAAATTGTGGATGACTTACTCTAGAAAGTATATTAGTCAAAGAAAAACTCTACGCCCACATGAAGCTGAACAGCTTTACTATATTTTTTATTGCTTTTTTTTTGTGAAGTTGCTTTCGTTGTCTATAAAATAATTATTTGAATAGTTGGATGTTTCTTCGGTATTCAGAGAGAGAAACTACCGACGTAGTATACCATATCATAGCCACCGCTAGATCATGCCAAGCTATAAGTAAAGTATCAATGTTTTTCTGTTTTTGAAAAAAAAAACATATCAATGAAGTAGATTTTTTTTAAAGAAATATGAACACCTCATTAATTTGTCGATCCACAAATTAATGACACTACAACCCCTCTGGATCAACTGAGTTGATCCGGCGATGTAGCGGGATTTATTTATCAATGAAGTAGAATTGGTCAGGATAAAGAGGTAGCTGCGAGTTATTACTTTTGTATAATTGATGCATGAGACGCAATAAAAGACGTAGTACATTAATGCTTGCTTTGGTTTAATGGAAAAGACTGTGGTATTAATATTGAGCGTTGAGAAATTATTGTACAAAGAAACTTCGGCGCTGGTAGCTACGCACAGGATAATGCCGAGTATGCATTGTTGTTCAATAAGCAAAGTTGATAACTATTGGAACTCGAATTCTTCTCCAAAATTAAAACTTAGAAGGGAAAATCTTACAGTTTAAAAGGAATTTACCGGTTTAAAGTATGAATTAGTCATATATTAATTAAAATAATATTTCTATTATATAGCACTCACTCTATAAAAATATGTTATAGATTAATGATGTATCTTAAGGGTATTTAATTTTAGTAGATTGATATCAAAATAGATTACAAGATTGTATAATAAATTAAAGATATTAATACGTTTATTAAAAATTATAATATATTAAATATGTAATATATTATGATAATATATTGCAAACTAAATATTCCCACGTTTTGTGTCTGCTGTTGATCTGCATGTGAAGTTTTATGCTTGAAAATATGGTTAGGTGAGTTTAGAATGAAAGGGGATTATAAGTAAGAGTGTCAATTCGTGTTATCATATTATAATCATGTCATACTATTTATATATTATAAATTATTATAAAAGACATAAATATTATAAAAATTAAATTCTTGTCAATTGTATTATGTCGTATTATGTCATATCACAAAGTTATATTATTATATTAAAAATTGACAATCGTAATTATAAGTGATCAATCTGTTGTAAACCAACAATATATCTTCTGTTTTGTGTCCGTTGTTAATCTGCACAAGTGAGTTGAGAATGAAAGTGATTATAAGCGACAACGGATCTCAATTTTAATCGACCCGGGAATCATTACATTATAAAAACCAAACACCATGTATTTGCCTAGTGTGTAGCTATAAATCTGGAATCAAATCAAGAAAGGATGGATAGGCTGCGTAGTTAGTAGAAGAGGACGTACGCATGCTTGAAGCATCCCTGTCAAAGCTTGAGGGTAGCTACACTGCATGCCGCAACCTGAGAAGGATCAACACCATTATGTTGTTCTACTGAAGCTATTGTACTGTGCATGTTTTTGTTAACTATGAAACCGCCAAAATAGAACTATCGTTTCCTATCTATTAATATTCTACTTTTCCTTATGTCCCTGCAACACTGTAACAAAAAAAATTAGGGTTGATAATTTTTTATATATTTATAATACGATAATATAATTATAGTATATATATATATATATGATATGATATAAATAATATAAAATTAATTTTTTAATATTTATATAATGTATAGTAATATGTGATAATAAAATAGTATGATATAATTATAACATGATTAATACGAATTATTATTCCTACAAGAAAACAATTTAGTCTCCCATTACGAATAGAATGATTGATAGTGACTCATTTTAGTGTAAAAGATATTACAAATTCGATTATCTCAAGTAACACCTCATTTTAATAAAATTGAACGTACTTATCATACAATGCTGAATCTCTCAATAAACTCAAAATAAATAGAGGATCCTTAAAATAGGCCGGGACTAACTCTCTCAAAAATTTACTCAATTTAATTTGTTGTCAATGACCACCAGATCTAACTGATGTATAGATAGAGACTGCAAGGTCAGACTTCCCATCACCAAAAAAAAAAAAATTAGTCAAGAAAATAGTAGAAATTGAATGTGCGCCCCTCCTTTGTTAGTTTTGCTAAGGATTACTTTTTCACAGAACGTATGGTCGTTGATTTTGTTACATTGAAATTGCAGTTTCTTAGTCTTTTATAATTTTTTTTAAAAAAATTATTTATTTATTATTAATTTTAAAGATCAATTTTTATAATAATTATAAAAAAATTAAATATTTTTAAAATTTGAATCAAATATTTCTTAATTTTAAATATAAATATTTATTAACTAAATTATTCAACCTCGACTTAGTCCTTTTATAATAATTGCTCAATTTTATCCTTTTATTTTCGTAAACCACGAACATGTTCAGCCATTTTAACAGTCTAAATTAATTTTGTTCGGACCTTAATCACAATTAATACTCCTCGCCTTCTCAGTGGGTATATTTAATAAAAATCGATCCCATCTTTTTTTTTTTACAAATTCAATTTGTATTAGAACATCTCCAACAATCTTATTATATTGAATCTTTATTATATTATATTTAATTTAATTTTTCTCATTTATTTGTCTTAAAATTTAAATTTGATTTATTTTTTTATGTTATTAATTAATATTTTATTATTAATTAAAAAATAGAAAAAATGAATAATAACTCTTTTCACTTTTTATTATCGATATTTTAAAAACGATATTATTCACTCTTTTTTATTTTTTTGAATTAATAAAAAACATCAATTAATATTTTATTAATAATTAAAAAATAAAGAAAAATAAATAATAACTCTATAAATTTGAAGAGATATTATGCACACTTTTCATTTTTTATTAGTAAAATATTAATTAATATGTTAGATAAGTTGAGTATTACATATATTTTAAAACAATTCTATATACAAATAAAATAAAATAAAATAGGAGTACATTTTTTTTTGAAAAAGATCGGCCGGCGAAAAAGCAGTTGGGGGGATGGTCACACTAACAGAGCACAATGTATTATTAGTATCTGATGAAAAAACGCCAGAAAACTTTTTATGTGTAAAATAATATGGGAAAATGAAAAATAGAGGCGCGTGAGAGGAATGCGAATGGATGGGGGAAGGCATTGAAGAAGACAAAAGGCCAATAAAGGAGGGAAGAGAAAAATAATATGAGTAAATTTTAATTTAAACCAAAAACAAACAAAAATAAAGTTGGAAAAATAATAATGAAAAAGAAAAACCATATCTCCATGATCATATCATCTCGGAACCCTCACATTTTTGTGCTTTAAAAAAACAAAACTCCTTGACGTTGACGTGTCAAGCTAGAGGGAGTGGCCTTGGCAGTGCCACGTGGACCCACAACATGGTCACTTGGCAACAACTATGCAAAGGATTGTTTGGAGTGACAAGTTGGAGATGTTGTTGGGCTTGGAGAGTAGATAGAGCGACTTCGCCTCCCATTTGCCGACAGCTTCCGCCTGGGCCCACTGTCCTTTTCTTTTCTTCTCTCTGTCCCCACCCCCACTTCTCTCACCTGTCGGCTCCACCTTCCTATTAGATATTTCATATTCCCTCCCTTGGACCCCTATTCTGTCTTTTCACCACTCCTTTTCTTTCTTTCTTTTTTTCATTGTAACAATTTCTAATTTTCAAATTTTAATCCATTTCTTTACCACAATAAAAAGATGCCTCTTTTTTTTTTAAAAAAGACCGCCCCATACTGGTCTCAATTCAGTTAGGTTGACCCAGACCGGTGTGACATTGTTCCCCGACAACACAGTTAGGTTGGCTCCCCGGGATGGCAATGGGACCGAAATATTCATTGAAGGGTAATAAGTGGTAATGGGGGATGAAACCCCTCCAAAGTCATTGTACAAAAGTTAGGGAGAGATCCCCAGGAATATGATGAATCTCATGGTAACCTACCGGAAGTCCTAAACCAAACTATGCTAACCAATTTGCACTACAATTAGCTTCTCTAATTACATGAGTAATAGCCACCTTCCAATGGCGTTTGAGTAGATCTTGGATAGTCTTGATCAAAGCGTGTCGACGACCCTTCCATGCTTTAGGTTTTTGTGCAATCTCCACAGCCAATGAGGAATCTGACTCTAGTAAAATTTGCTTGTAACCTCGTTGCCAAGCCATCTCTAATCCATATTTAATTGCCCACAGCTCCGCAAAAAAAGGAGAGCAGTGACCAAGGTTCACTGTACAACCTCCCTCTGCAATGCCCCTGGAGTTTCAAATCAATCCACCCGCAGCACTTGCAGATCCATTTCGTTGTGCAGCACCATCAACATTCAGCTTGACAGTCCCAATAGGAGGTTTAGTCCAAGCAGTGTCAAGCCAAGTTTTCTTCTTTGGATGCTGCAACTTAGAGAGTCTCTGCTTAGCAATGGAAAAATGTTTAGCTGCCTGAATATTTTGAACATACAGCTTTGGGTTGGGAGTGGTTCTCTCAAAGAGAAATTTGTTTCTAGGTCCCCATATGTGCCAAGCCATGATGCTAAAAAGTAGAGGCCATTTGATATTGAGATGATGCAGTTTAGAAAATTGCAAATTAAGAAATATCCACACCTGAAGGTCATACGAGAAAAAGTTATGTCGTATCTCATGAGGAATAATACAGAGCCATTGCTTTTTTGCTTAAGGGCAGTCACGCAGTGTATGGAGCACTGTTTCATTGGAGTTAGAGCAAATAGAGCAGCTCGCAGTAGGGTAGAGAAGTAGTCTGAATCGTTGGGAGTTGGTTAATAACTTACCCCTAACATTTAGCCAGAGAAAAGATTTCACTCGCTGGGGGCAATCAATTTTCCAGAGTGTATTCCAGATATTTCCATTCATATTGTCATGGCTATCAATATCAAATCTGAAATAATGTCAATAGTTGAGGATCATGAAAACTTACCAGAGGTAGTGTGTTTTCAGGCTGCACTATCTTCAATATTATCATATAACATTACGGTGGAGATTTTATCAAGCAAATTGTGGGGGTAAAAAGAGGGACAGATTCAAGGCACCAGTTTGGTTCTCGTGTAACACAAGCTTGACCGACAGGTGAAGCAACCTTTCGTCAATAACAACAGTGGCATAGTTGATTAAAGCACCAATGTCTTCCAGCCAATCCTCAAGCCAGAATTTTACACTTCTCCCATCCTCAATTGACCAGCAAATAGCTTTAGAGGCAAAGGAGGACACAGTCATTATACCCATCCAAAGAGGAGACCATGCATGTCTTCTAGTATGAGCAAAATTAGGTGCTTTACCACCAAGATATTTATGTCTGAGTACACTAACCCATAGAGAATCAGGTGTGGTAAGGAATCTCCAGCATAACTTGAGCATGAAAGCCTTATTCACAGTTGAGGATGGGGATAGTCCAAGGCCCCCTTCTATTTTCGGTTTGTATATAGAATCCCAACTGGCTAAATGTACCTTTCTATCTCCTTTAGAGCCTCCCCACAGGAATTGTTAGTGTAAGCCCTAACTCCAAATACATTGTATCCAGATTATATTTTATATATATAATATTATGACGCATTATTTTGTTTCATTATTATTCATGTGCATGTTTAATTTGATAAAACATCAATAAATAGTGATTATGCTTAAGTTATCAAATATGTGATTTGAATAGTAAAACCTTGAAGCATAAAAGAATATTATTCTAAATGTCTCTAGTCGATTATTATCAAAGGAGTGACACTAAACCAAGACTAGTATGTACTATGTGAGATGATCATGTTTTACTGGTCATATGATATAAGATATGAATCAGAGAACATAAGAACATATTAGAGAACAATGTTTTGGATCGATCCGCTTATGAGAATACTATATGGTTGGAAGGTCATAAGTATTTCTCATACAATACTTATACTATAATCCATCGACCTGAAATCACTATGGATTCTTGGGTGATTTCTAGTATACTTTGATCTACGTCTAACGTTATTTGTAATGAGTAACAAGTATGGGTATGATTAGGTATACCATAATTCTTGCTAATGAACATGAGTGAAGTGAAGGGATTGACACTCTCAAAAAGAGAGAAGATATCACCGGCCACTTGATTAGTGAAACTGAGTTATGTGTGGTCACACCCAAACAAAGGATAAGTGTTATCATTTGTTTGACTTAGTCAAGATCACATATAGATTAAGGAAATATTTTAGCATAAATAAGGGTGACCCGTTCCATGCCTATGCTAATTCTGATATTAAGAGACAAAAGGTTGTATAAGGTTTTAATTAGGTTATGTTGATTCGTAATTGACATTCATTTTAATTTGGGTAATGATAATGTTTTGCTATAAACCAATTATGATTTATGGGTTTTAAATTAATTTTAGGCTCATTGTCAATATTGAATGAACCTACAGGATCACACACAATAAAGATCTAGATTGGTTACAAAGGCTTTCTCTTTGTAGTAATTGAATTATTAAGATGATTAATTCGATTAATCAATAATGATTCAGGATTTTATAATTTATGTATTAAATAAGATTTAATACATAGTTCATTAATGTAATGAGCTTTTAATATGAATCACTAATTATCATGGTTATAATTATTTAATTATGTGTGACATAATTCGACCCATGTGAGTGATTTATTTTATGATAATGTATCATATAATTAAAAATCCAATAATATTAATAAAATCCATGTGATTTTCGGCCTTTACAAACCTAAAAAGGGAGGGAGAAATTCGGCTCATTTTTTCCTATTTTTTAGGAATCATTTTCCTTGTGTGACAATGATGAATTTGGTACAAGCAATTACTAGTTAGGAGTCTATAACTAATTAAGAGTTTTATTCTTATTTGACAAGGAAAATAAAAATCCTAATTTGTATGTGACAAAATTAATTAGGAAGTGTTTATTCTTGTAGGACAAGGAAAGCAAATCCTAATGTGACTAGGATAAGAATTCGGCACACATCTTCTAAAATAGGAAGAGGCCGAATTCTTGGAGGGCAAGAAAGAGCAATTTCAGCTCCTTAGTGCTTCCTAGTTAGGTCTTCTCATATGCCTATAAATAGGATGCACACCTTGCCATTCAATTGATTCCAAGGCAAAACCGAATTAGTGAGTGTCACTTTTAAAGAGAGAAAATTACTTTGTGAGTTTTAGAATAGAGATTCTAAAAGAAGTGATAGCACACGTTAGCCTAATCAACGATCTTATGTGTGTGTGAGAGTAGAGGGGAATCGTCTTTTGACAGTCCCTATTGTCAATTGCATTCGGCTCAAAATAAATAAAGGAGGAGGAGAAACCAATTCGGCAATACCTTGCTTTTGGAGAAAAGCAATTCGGCATAGATTTTTAAGGTACATATATTGGGCCACTTCAATTAATTATGATTACATACAATGTTTCTGGATGTTTCTTGTATGATATTATTGGTTGTTCTGCTGTGTTTGATGTTGTTTATTCGCATAAAAAACCCAACAAATATCAATTGTAGAAACCAATAACACTCTAGAAGGGGTTGAATAAAATGTTCCAACCACTTTTCACATCTTTTTATGTTTTCTTGCAAACACGAAAACTAAGTAAAAATATTAGTACTAAGGTGCAAGTGTGCGAGCGTGAATAATAAAAATAAATTAAAAGCAAATAAAGTAGAGAGAGAAGAAAACACATAATTTATAGTGGTTTGACCTTCCTTGATGTGCATGTGGCCACTTCCCAAGAAACTTTCTTGAGATTTCCACTAGCTAGCCATACAAGGGCTCTTTGTACACTTTACAATCTCCACTTTCAATTTAATGGGAACTTCAAACTCTATCAATTTGATTTTTGGCTCAAATCACACTTAGCAACTAAAGTAAATTTTATTCGCGGCTCAAATTACACCAAGAGACCCAACAATCTAGTCTCTCAAAACCCAACCTATATAAGGTTCTAAAACCAACAATAATGTCCCATAAAATATGAAGATTAACACAAGTTGCTAAAGCTCTATAATAGTATAAAATTAAGAATGAGAAAAGCTCTAGCAAGTGGTGATGTGGAGAGTAAGAAAATTGCTCTAGATTTATCATGACTGGACTTCAATGCAATAGAGTGTGTAGATGTTAGAATTGCGCCCTAGTCCAATCATTAATGTGCATTGTCATTCAATTATTTAATAAAGAGGCATTTCATTTCTATGAGATATTGTTTTATGAAGATAAAACTCCATGAATAGTTT
>CAODLS010417994.1:0-25845 GCA_948243855.1 Flueggea neowawraea | reverse complement strand
ATTTAATACATAGTCCATTAATGTGATGGGCTTTTAATATGAATCACATAATATCATGGGTTTAATTGTTTAATTATGTGTGACATAATTTGGCCCATGCATGAGATTTATATTATGGTAATGTATCATATAATTAAAAGCTCAATAACATTAAGAAACTCATGATGAATTTGCCAAACCTAATGTGATTAGGGCAATGGAAAAATTTGGCACAAGCCTTAAAAATAGGAGAGGAATTTCAGCATTCACTTCCTATTTTTTAAGGGTCTTAATCCTTGTATGACAACGAATAGAATTTGGCACACATATGCACATCTAATTAGGAGTTTTATTCTTGTATGACAAGGAAACCCTAATTAGGATGTAGTTTAATATGATTAGGAATGAATTTGGCTATCTTCTTGTACTAAAGGAGAAAACTGAAACCTAGTATGACTAGGAATGAATTCGGCCCTCTTTTTGCACAAAGGGGAAAACCAAATCCTAGTAGGGCAAGGAGAAATAGAATTTAGGTTCATATGTGCTATCTATCTAGGTCATCTCATATGCCTATAAATAGACTTACACCCCTTGCCATTCATTCATCCCTTGGCCGAATTAGTGTGCTACAATTCAAAGAGAGAAAATAATTTTGTGAGCTTTAGAATAGTGATTCTAAAAGGGTGCTAGTACACTGCAATCATTCCAAGGTAAGTTTGTTCGTGTGGATACCTGTAGCCACGTTCGCGGAAAAACAACGTGATTCAACAAAGGAATAATTGAACTTCAGCATTAAATTTTTGTTATAACAAAGGAATAATGTAAATCTTCCGACCTTTATTATATATGTTGATATGCATGAGTCATTGGGGGAATTCAAGGCATTAAATTTTTGTTATGTCCGCTGCCATGTATGTATATGAATGTCATATTTTAGCCGTGAATTCCAACAGCATTCTACCTTGGATTGATATCAGATTGTGAAGGCAACTTTCCCTTATTCTCCAGCTTGCTATCAAAGGTAGTTAACTTGCTAATTTGGTCTTTTAGATCCGAAATACTGGATTCTGTAGATGACTAAAATTGTTGTATAGAAACTGCTAATGATTTCACAATTTCCTCCAAGCTTTGCACTCTGTTAGTCTTTGGAGGTTGTTGGTACTGAACATTCTGATGGGCATCATCTTGATTCCTTGGGGCTGAATTATTGAAGCTATTCCCATTATTCTCATACCTCAAATTTGGATATTCCCTCCATCTAGGGTTGTACGTATTGGAATATGGATCATATTCCTCCATGTATTTTGGGCATATCCCCCTAATGCATGAACTTCAGCAACATCATCTTCTTGCAAAGACGGACACGCATCTATTGGGTGTTTTTTCACACCACAAATCCCACACACTTGTGCCTTCATTTTTTGACATAGTTGCTCTTGCCCAAGATCCAAATTATTCACCACAATTATAGTTTCATACAACAAATAAGTCATACCATCAAGCTTAGAATCAAAGGATCTAATGGTTACCTCATTAATACGCCTAGAGCTGGATTCGGTTCTTGACCCGAATTGCTGTGAATTCGCAGCCATTACAGAAATTAGATCTCGAATCTCCCTGGGTGTTTCTCTAATGATAGCCCCACCACTTGCTACATCCATCATCTTGCGTTCCAATAGAAGGAGACCATCATAGAAATATTGAATCAATAGTCGGTCTAAAACACCATATTGGGGACAACTCGCACAGAGTCTCTTGAATCTCTCCCAGTATTCATATAGTGTTTCAATATCTTTCTGTTTGATATTCCATATCTCTCTTCGCAAATTTGTAGCTCTAGATGCAGCAAAGAACCTTTCAAGAAACAATCGAAACATATCAGCCCATATATCTATTGAACCAAGCGGAAAATAAAATAGCCATTCTTTAGCTTGGTTGGCCAATGAGAAGGGAAAAGCATTTAATTTGATTTGCTCTTCTGAAATGCCTTGAGGAATGAAACTGGAGCAAAAAATATGGAACTCCTTAAGGTGCTTATTTGGGTCCTCATTTTCCATGTCATGGAATCATGGAAGGAGCTATATCAAGACAGATTTCAATTCAAATGGAGCACCCAATGGTTGATACCGAATACACAATGGTTGTTGAACAATGGGTGGTGCAGCTAAGTCTCTTAAGGTCTGCTCAAGTGGCGCTGCAATAGGAGCAATAGGTGGTATAACAGGTCTGGCATTTTCATTGTTATCACCCGTCTTTGTCTCAGTCTCCAAACCAATTCCAACAATGACAATGTCCCCAGTTGGTTCAAGCACCGAAATCGAAGAACCAGATGCTCTTGCTTTGCGTAATTTAGCTTCTTTTCTCAGTTGTTTAACAGTCTTCTCTATCTTCGGATCATACAATAGGTTATCTACAGATAAAGAAGAATACATACAGGACAAAGAAAAGATCAGTAGTAAAGAAAATAAACAAAATTCTAAACACCGCTCTCCCAGGCAACGACGCCAAAATTTGGCAGGGTGTCAAACCTCCAAAATATTTTATTTTAACCTGCTCAGAAACAAATAAATGAGTAAAGTGGTGAGTCATGTCGATCCACAGAGAACGGTTAGAATTTGCTTAATTGTGGGAACACAAAAACAAAGTAAAGTTTCCGAAAATTGAACTGAAACCGAGATTGAAAAATAACAAAAACAAAATATGTAGTAGGAAATTAAATAGCAGTAATGAAAATGACAAAAAATTCAATAATGATAAAAACCCAGCTAAGGTAATTCGCTATTCAATCCAATCTGTCCATCACAGACACAAAAGATCAACATAAAGTATTCAAATAGATAAAGTTATAGCCAACGGTGATGCACTCAATTAACCAATCCCTTCTTACTGGTTTGATAGCCCCGGGATGCCCTGCAGACTATTTCCCTAACCACTAGATAACCCCCGGGGTGCCCTGCAGGATTTAATCTATACTAGCCAGTGAAACCAGAAACACATGCAATATACTATGCAGACATCCACCTAAAACATCAAAGAAGCATAAAAACACAAAAACACACAAGTAATAACAATTTGCAATGCAAAACAAACCTAAAATGCAATTTAAAGTATGCCTAAAATGCAACCTATCATTATTTGTAGGTAAAACAAACCGCTCGTCACCTTTTTTGCATGAGAAAGGATGTCTCCTCCCACATGTAGCACAAGGCGGATACAAACTCCCAAAACTCTAACCTCCGCTCTAAACTCTGGTGCACCGCTCTCGAGTTATTACCATGACCAACATTGTTGGAGAGATTTTATTCCTAAAGTAATAGTAGTAAATTTAAAAAAACAAGAGCTTACCTTAATTTAGGATTGGAAGGGGTAGAAAATCCTTCAATTATCTTGCCCTTGCAGAGGCTTCCTCACTCAATTGAAGGTAGGGCTGGGCATTTTGGCCGAATCTGTGGGCTGGCCCGGGCTAGACCCGAAAAAAGGGCCAAGTTGGGTCAATAATTCTTGGCCCACGGCCCGATCCAAAAATTTCTTGTATAACATAGCGTCGGGCCTGGGTTTATGCATTGGCCCGACGGACCGACCTACACATATATATAATATATATTTTTTATATTATATATATATAATGTATAGTATATTAATATTAATTTGATGTATTATGTATTACAAATTAGTTAAAATGATGTCAATTATAAATTTAAGAGTTGTTTATTATTTATTAAATTATAATTTATATAATAAAATATATGTTAAATTAAATTTTGATAAAAAATATATAAAAAAAATTAATATTATTATTAGAAAAATTTGGCCAGCCCACCGACTTGTCCTTTTCGATGGGCGGGCTTAAACTAGGCATTGGGCCCGCTAAACCGGCCTAGCCTGACCCGGCTAGTCTCCCAACCCGGCCCGGCCTAGGCCAGCACTAACGGAAGGTGTGTGTGATGTGTATTGCCGACTTAATTAATACACTCCAAAATCGTACATTGCCATCATAAATGATTGGGTATGAATGAATGGAAAATGGAGGATTTGTGGTTGAGAAGCATAATTGTAGACCGAAGAATTTGCTAAGACTTTGCTTCTCCGTACGTTGACGCATGACTAGTGATAAATTTAATTTTTTGCATACAAATTTATTTGGTTTAATTGACAGAATATGGATTGTCATCCATTAAAACTTACATTTGAATATTTAAAGTTTAAGCATTGTATATTTAAAATATTTAATATGTTAGGATCTAAACATATAACTACATCTATATAAAAAAATAAATAATAATAAAAGAATACAAAATAATTTTTAATGTGATTCTGTTTTTCAATAAATTTACGTCTATGACTATTAAAAAATGTTTTTAATTTTTTTGAACAGATTGCAATAGAGATGCAAGTAACAAAAATACGAGAAGTTGCATTTATAAAATGAAGAATAGAGATTTTGATTAATTTGTGAGTCCTAAGTGACTTGGAGGACAAAGCACACGGATTGCGCCATGGTGAGCACGATTAGAAGAAGTGCATGATAAATCAGTTGATAACGATCTAAATTACTCTTTTATAATTAAAAATATAAATTACTCTTTTATTGTATTATTATTAAACGTACATGACTTAGAATTTTTTATTTTTTGATAAGTACTTGACTTAGAGTTTAATATTAATTGAATTATATTCTTAATTTTAACTACAATTACGCCAAACTTATCAAAAAATAGAAAAGTACTACACCTTATCAAAATGAATTTTATTTTCCAAAAATGAAAATGAAGAAAAATTTGTTTTCCAATTTTCTATTTTCTACTTGTTTTAAATTTTCATCAATGAACATATTTTTTAAATATTTTTCATATTTAAAAAAAAAAACAAAAGAAAATAGAAGACACTCATCTAAAGTAGATAGACCCTAATTAATTCCATTAGTAAATTTACAAAAAATGATTAATAAAAAAATTAATGATGAAATTTACCGATGGAGCAGACTGTGAAAAGAAAATTCTTGGTTACATATTTTAACAAAAAAATTTACAACAGAACTGCTGGAGAGATTTTATTCCTAAAGTAATAGTAATAAATTTAAACAAACAAGAGCTTACTTAAAGGCAAAATTTATAGCGATTTTTGAGATTTGGTGTATTCTTTGTTTCAGTCCATAAGTTTAGAAATGAACTGTTCTGGTCCCTCGATTCTAACTACGTTAGTCAAATATAATAGAAATCGGATGTAACATATGAGTATTTTTGTGTTATTAAATTCTTAAAATTAGTAGGTCCATGTACCACGTCAGATTTCCGTTATATTTGACTAACAGAGTTAAGAGCGAGAAATTAAAGCGACTAATTTTTAAATTTATGAACTAGAATAGAGAATACACCAAACCTATGAAACCGCTATAAAATTCTCCCTTACCTTAATTTAAGATTGGAAGGCGTAGAAAATACTTCAGTTGTGTTGCTCTTGCATAGGTTTCCTCACTCAACTAAAGGTGTGTGTTGTGTACTGCCAACTTAATTACAACACTCCAAAATCGTACATTATCATTAAAATTGTTAATTTCTGATATGATAATATGACTTGTGATTATATAATTATGACACAATACAAATAATATAAATATAATTTTTATAATATTTATATTATATATAATAATATACAATATATAAATAATATATTATGATTATGATACTTCTAACACAAATTAAAAGACCTAACTACCATCATAAATGATTGTGTATGAATGAACGGAAAATGGAGGATTTGTAGCTGAGAAGCATAACTGAAGACGGAAGACTTTGCTTCTCCGTACGTTGACGCATGACTTGTGATGAGTTTACTTGTTTTATACACAAATTAATTTGGTTTAATTGACAGAATATGGATTGTCGTCTATTAAAACTTGAATATTCAAAGTTTTAGCAGTGTATATCTAAAATATTTAGTATTGTCACGACCTATTTTTTAGATCATGATCGACATACGAGGTGAACCGTCTATAATAATCTGGTCAATTTCGCACAAGCCTCAAAGTGCAGAACTTTTTCCCAAATTCATATTTAAATAAATAATAATAAAATCAAATAAAGGGTTAAACTTTATTTATTAAAATAAAATGTATGTAATATCAATTGCGAAAAATATTTCAAATTAAAACATTTAAAATGACAGAAACAATAATTAAATCCACATAACCCGGTGTGGAGTATCTAACAAATCATACAAACGGGACCCGGATCAGAAGGGCTTTCACTGCCAAGCCAAACAATGCATCACTGAGATGAGAATGCCGATAATCGAAATCACTTAAAAGACAGAATTTAACAAAGACAAAACAAAGAAAGGGGGTCAAATCCAGTGAGGGGCAACACTCTAGATCACTTCATACGTGCATCATAAAGACTATTTTGAAAATAGTTCGAAAATACCACAAGCAGATATAGTCAACATATATACATATACATATACGCTACATATGTAATAGTGATTAAAAACCATTTCGAAACCGTTCGCAATCAAAGCAAAAAACATGCACGAAATCATTCACTGGAACTAAGCAAAATCTTTCCAGAATATTCTCAAGATAAACCAAAAGCTGAGATGCTTCAAAAACAAAGAAAAGTTCTTCAGAATAGAAATCAAAAATACTTTCAAATCTGTTATCCAGAGTTTCAGAAAAACAAGGTTCAAAACCTTTGTAGCTTTCCTGGAAGTTTCAGAGTCAAATGGTTTGTCACATAGGCAAAATAATAATAATAATAATAATAATTTCAAAAACATAATATCGTAGATATCAGAGTCAAAAACATATATCACGGATAAGGGACCAAAGATAATTATGGTGTGGTTTGTGCTGCTCTATCACTACAATAATGATTGTGGAATCTGTCACTAATGGGGATGAGGTCTCTGCCTCTATCCATAAACAGATTATGTGCTTGATTAGGGCAACATGGCTACCGACAACCTTGGTAGCTGAGTATAACATGCATTGGTATATCAAAGTCTACGTACCGTAGCATAGGCGTCACATCTCCAAAACATATACATAGTATAATTAAATCCAAAACATAACGGTCATGCGACTGACTATATCAAAAACAAAGAGAGATATATAAGATATAACTCATATATCAATATTCCAAAAACAAATCATTGGTTTCCAAAGTAATTCCATAATTCAAATATATATATATATTAGAAACAAAATCTTTATTTCGAAAAGATGTTCAAAAATTCAGACAAATACTAATTACAAAAAAATGTATCAAAATCCCTGAAATATGGCACATAAAACAAAGCATACAGATTAGAAATCAAGATAGAGAGAGGGGATATATACATACATATATATTAGTTTACTAAAAACAGAGTTTGAATATCCATTCACCAAATCAGATTATTAACTTAACGAATCCTTAGATTAGTCCAATTTCAGAATATGTGTTAAACACATCAAAAACAAATATAAATTTCGAGACATAGCCTATGTGTCTGAAGCTACAATCCACTCACCTGGGTGCCGAGCTTCCAAACTCTAAAACACTGACCACCGATCAATGGCTGGTCACCTCAGGAACTGAACTGAGATGAAACAAAGTATTTACAAACACATCAAATACAGTGCCTATGGCAATACAAAAGATGCATGAAAATGCAAACTCAAACGCCAACAGCGTTAGAAATCCTATTCAAATCGAAAGTCCATCGCTCATCGACATTCAGACCTCGATGTAGTATTACAATAGGTTCTCCAAACTGTTTAGAATTTACTAACCAATACCCAATGTATTTCTATTATCAAATCAAACCTCAAACTTGCCAAAATATCAAGTTTCATCTCTATGGGAAAATTATCCCAAAATTCCATTTCTTGATTTAACCAATAGAAATCAGTTTCAAACACCTAAACAAGTTGAGCTCGACCTCAAGAACTCAAATCTATGGTTGGTTTCTCAAAAAAAAAAAACTCAAAATCACCAAAAAAATCTACACAAACCCCTAATCGAACCTAAGCCCATTCAGAGCAACCTCAACGCTTTTGATTTCAGGCTTAATCTAGGTTCCTCTAACCTTAAACAACCATAAACAATCATTATATAACATCAAATCCAACAAAAACACCAAATCTGAACCTTAGATGCAAATTCGGCCCAAAAAAGGATTCCGAGATTAATGCGTGAAAATGATGAAATAAGAGGAAAAGAGGAACGATCTTACCCCAAACAATCATCACCTAGCAACCCTTAGAGTCCATCTCATCAGAATCACCAAGAATCAGAACCCTAAAACAAATCAGACCAAAACTAGGTTCAAAAATCATAGGCATCAAACGGATGAAATGAAGAGGCTAGAAGCTTGATCTTGCCTCTAGAGATGTTTAGAAACATTAGAGAAGTAAAGAAAAAGAGAGAGAATCGGTCTGAGAGTGAGAGAGAGTGAAAATGAGGAATGACGAACGAAGGTCGGGTGAGAGGTGTTTATAAAGACATATGGATCGAAGCGCACCGTTTCGCTGAATCACAAAGCCAATGTACGTTACACCCCAAGACAACGTACGTTGTGAAACTTCTACGTACATTGCACCGCATTCAGTGCACATAGACGGGGTCAGGTTTACATCCAGAAACTTTGTATTTTCAGAATTCATGATCAACGTATGTCATACCAAGCTCAACGTATGTTATGTCTGTTTTATGTGTGTTAATCCCTTCACAATGTTCGTAGTCGGCATGAACTACTCACGTATCATTCCTAGATCATGATCTACATGTGTGGCTCCTACTCAAAGCATGTAGACGGCTTACACCGTCCCAAATTGACCTGAATCAACCACAACGTGCGTAGATACTTCTTCTGTGCACGTAGATGGCCTCCAGCAAGCTCTACCAGCGCAAAACCATGCCTCCAACGTGTTCTTAACTTCAAATAATAAATTCCATCACTCCTAGGACTTAACCACATCCAAACTTTCATGGATAACACCCTTCAACATTCTCAAACACCTCCAAATACCCAAACATCACCTCAATCAATTGAGGTTCAAATTGGGATTGAACTAAGATTATTCGAAATCAAATGACGTTCTACCAGAGACTTTGTCGAAAAGTGGTCGGAAAGCTACAGTGAATTGATTGGAATGGGAGAGTTATTACAAGTATGTTGAAGTCTAAACATACAATTACACCTACATAAAAAAATGAATAATAATAAAAAAAGAATATAAAATTTTTTAACGTAGTTCGGTCTCTCAATAAATTTACGCTTATGACTCCATTAAAATAATGTTTACATGATTTGCAACGCAGTGAGCACGAGTAGAAGAAGTGCATGATAAACCGTTTTTACAATGCTATGCACCATATATTTTGGTTATTTAGTTCATTTTGTCATGAATATTTCGTATTGAAAAATCAAAGTAATTGATGTATTTGCGGTGAATCTTAATTTCATTTGTGAACAAGAAAACAAAAATCTTCTAGAACTAGGAGTTTCGGTAATAAAATACTCTATTCACGATGCCCGAATGCAAGTCGAATCTTGCAGCAACAAATCCTGATTCTATTCCAATACCAAATACTAAAAGGCATCAACAAATGTTGCACACGTTAAAGATACAATTCATGTTTTGTAATTTTGAAGAATTAGGCTAATTCACGATTTCGGGGAGTTCGGGCTAGAATTTGGGGATTCTGACTTACGGATGATTATTCGGTAACTCCAACAGTCATTGGGGACTGTTTTGTAATTTGTTGAGTCTTGGGGACTAAAATATAATTTTATACTGGTCGGGGACCAAACTGTAATTTTACGTATATGGTATATATTGGGTCGGGGATGGTGGATTCACTCTCGACGTATATGTTCAGTGACTTGAGGGTCAGCATCTGCATTCACATACATGCATCGGTACCACCATAGTACCACATATTGATATTTGTTATGTCTGTATATGTACAACTCAGTGTGTTTGCCAGCAGGAGCAGCCACCTGCGAGCGATATTTGACTAGATCCACAACATTGGATATCAAATGAATGAAATAGCAGCTTCAGAAACATAGATTGTGTCTTCAAAATTAAGTATGTTATTTTTGATATGTTTGGCTATGACATGAAATATGGACTAATAATTATTGGGTTAATTAATAATATGGGTGTATGATTATTATTAACCAACGTTTTGATATGGAAAATAAAGTATATATGGGTATATATATACAAGAGCATTTTGTAAATGATGGAATAAAACAAAAATATTGCATGATTGTATGTGAAATACTATGTATGTATCAGATTGATATGGGGACACCCTACTACGAAGTATGTAGTCTTTGGTATACCATTATATGTTTATGGCTCAGTCACCAGGGTTTGGGGTGATCGTATATCCGGTCAGATATACGCATTTATTGAGCAGTCAGGTGGTGGAGTCCACACTGCTAATTATTTGATATGGTTTCGTACTATGAACTCATAACTATATGTATATATTGCATTAATGCAAGTTGTATGATATGAATGAGAACGTTTTGGTAACACGATTTCAACAAATGTATTATGTATATAGGGTGTATACTATATGATATCTATATATGTGTGCGGTAGTTTGAAAAAGGATTTCAAACTAGTCTTTGTGAGGCACGTATGAGGTTGTCTGACGTGTTGTTTCCTCATTAGGAAATCTTACCCATTTTTCTTTTGTTGTCCATGTTATACCTTTGTTCGCAAGTGACATCTTTTGGACGCTCAGCATCTGATCCATACCTCGGACCTAGTGAGGCACTTTTGGCTATTGTGAGCGCTCTCGTTTGGGACTCTACTTTACTATGTCATAAAGTTTCACACCGGGCTACTGTTGGGATACTGAGCTTCACTTTTGTATTTTGGGATACTCTGGTGATTTTATATTTTCACTGACATTTTTGATATACTGTATATATATATATGATTTATTTCATTTATAAATATTTTAAATAAATATTTTGATAAGTCGGGTAGTATATCTGATCACAGAGGCTTATGCGGGATGGATCAGGCTCCCACAGACGGTCCGCCTCATACGCCGGTCATGAGCCCAACTATGGGTCGTGACACTTTGTGTTGTATTTACTATATGTAAAAATAAATATGGCTTGAAAGGAGGTATGTTTAATATGCACAAATTTTAATGGAAAAATCATTAAGCAAGTTTAATATGGACACTTTGTTAATTACAGAAGTAGTATCATACAGTTGTACTTCCAATTGAGGAATTAATGTGATAAACATATAGCACGGTCTAGAGTTAATGAATTTCGGCATTAAGTTTTGTTATTTTGTAGACTTTGGTGGACAAGTGCGACTTTGAACAAATCAAATTTGTTATTTCGTGTTTTTATAGTATTTATATGTGATTTATGAATAAGTCACTTTTTTTCCAAAGTAACATAATATTACAAATAAATGACTTTTTTAACACAAAAAATAACATATTTAGAAAGTGACAAAAAACCATCAAAATGTAATTGTTATGAATTTTTTCGTTACTTTCTTGTTACTTTATCACATTTTACATTTTATCACTTTTTTTCACAAAAAGTGATATATTTATGAGAAAGAAAGATGTATTATGTACAAAAGTAACATATTTATATAGTGATATAAAAAAACTCTAAATGTAACTTTTTTAAATTATTTGATAATGTCCTGTTACTTTATGACATTTTATATTTTGTCGTTTTTTATACAAAAAGTAATATATTTACAAGAATGAATGATATACTATATATAGAAAGTGACATATTTATAAAGTGACAGAAAAAACCTCTATATGTATTTTTTTTAATTTTTTGTTACTTTTTGTTACTTTATGACATTTTATATTTTGTAACTTTTTATACAAAAAGTGACATATTTACGAGAACGAATGACATACTATGAACAGAAAGTGACATATTTATAAAGTGACAGAAAAAACGTTCAAATGTAATTTTTTTAAAATTCTTTGATACTTTCTTGTTATTTTATGATATTTTATATTTTGTCACTTTTTATACAAAAAGTAATATATTTACTAAAACGAATGGCATGCTATGTATAAAAAGTGACATGTTTATAAAATGATAGAAAAAACTTTCAAATGTAACTTTTTTAAAAAAAATTGTTACTTCTTGTTATTTTATGATATTTTATATTTGATGACTTTTTATATAAAAAGTATTATATTTAGAAGAACGAATGACATACTATGTATAAAAAATGACATATTTATAAAGTAACAAAAAACTCCAAATGTAACGCTTTTTAATTTTTTTTGTTACTTTTTTATTACTTTATGACATTTTATATTTTGTCACTTTTTATACAGAGAGTATTATATTTATGAGAACGAATAATATATTATGTTCAAAAAGTAATATGTTTATAAAGTGACAAAAATAACCTCTAAATGGAACTTTTTTATTTTTTTATTACTTTTTTGTTACTTTATGATATTTTATATTTTATTGCATTTTATACAAAAAGTGATATATCTATAAGAACGAATGACATATTATGTTAAAAAAGTGACATATTTATAAAGTGAAAGAAATAGCCTTCCAATGTAACTTTTTTGAATGTTATTGTTACTTTATTGTTAAGTTATGACATTTTATATTTTATTATTTTTTATATAATACGTTACATATATATGAGAATGAATGATATATTATATTCCAAAAATAACATATTTTGCATATTACTTTTATTTATTACTTATTTTAATGTTGTTTTACAACTTTGATGATTTTTTACTTTAAAAAATTATTGAAGAAATAATATTGCATTTTACTAATACATACCATCAAAAACACCATTTTTGCTAAGACATTTTGGATAAAATATTTTACTCTCAAAAGGAAACGTGATTGACTCATCTTATTTCATTGAAAAGCTCATAACAATTAGTTGGAGTCAATACTTCAGAATTAATTTTAAAAATAATAAAATACTTTAACACTTCAATGCAGGAGTTTCATTGACCAAAGTGATAAAGTAAGATTTAACTAATCAAAAATGTCTGGATTCACAAGATTCACGAAAATAGAAACTAAAAGTACACAGAAAATTTTCATAAATTAACTCTAATACAGAAGAGGCCAGAAAAAGCATCAAGTGCTGAAACTAAAAATTCTCACATACTCAGTTCTTGCAATCAAAAAAATTCAATCTAAGAATTTTTTTTCTTCATTTTGCCAGAACTGAAAATAGTTATATTACACAAAATTATGGTTGTATGCAAATTTAAAAATTATTATACATTTCTATTTTACATATTACTTCTATTTGCTACCTATTTTAATGTTATTTTTTAATTTTGATGATTTTTTTACTTTAAAAAATCATAAAAAATATTCGAATTTCAACCATTTTATGTCATTAACAAACTAGATTTTTCAATAATTTCAATTATTGCAATTTCTTGCGTTCTAAACGCTTATATATTATGTTTCTTATATCCAATTTATTATTTGATAATAATTTGAATTTGCTTTTACAAGCTGAAATAAAATGCAAATAAATTAAAACAAAAATTGAAGTTGAAAATTGGCCATTTAACCAAAAAAAAAAACAAGTAGAAATTAATATGAATTCAATGTATAAAATCAACAAATAGAACTACAAGAAAATGATCAATGTGTTAAAAACTCAATATACTCCCTAGTACAAGAAAATCATCAATAAATATGAATTCAATGTACAAAAAAATTATCATGTAGATAGTAATACCATAAATCCATATTTATAAGGCTATTATTCCAATTTTCCACTTCAAGCACTTTACAAAATTATTCTACAATCAAATTCATAAACTAAAAACAACCCAAATTAGAAATAACCACATGCAGTGCCATAATCATAGGTGGTCGCTATAAAGGGATCCGCAGTTGTTCGGTCAAAGGTGGTTCCTCTATGGTACTACAAACAAGAAAGGGATCAGGAGCATCTTCTTGCTTACACGGGACACCAGTGTCAAGACCCACAGCCATCTGAGCTGCCCATTTTGTGTATGCTTTGCCAGGCGCACCAATTTCCCATTCCACAGGTCCAAACTCATTTTCAATCTGTCAAAAAAGCATTGAAAGCAAATACAAAAGAAATGGACTTAAAATAAGTTGAAAAGAAGAGAAAAAGAACCAGCACCAAATAACAATTATAACCTATTTCTGGAAACTATATATTAGAATATCCTAATTGTCTTATCCATTAAAGAAAAAGCTATAATTAGGTTTGATAAATGGACCAATTGACTTGTTTCCACAGGATTTTGTGTTTTAGGTCCGCTATTATTTAATTCATTAGTTACAATTGAAGACCCTGGGAGAATCAAGAAATCCTTTAGCATAAGCATAAGAAAGTGCACGATTGAAAACTGATGATTATTAAAATGATAAAAATGATTCCCATGAAAATCATCCAAATTAATTCTCACCATCACCAACAAATGTATTACCCTTTTTGCAACAGCACCACCTTCATTCGCAGGTGTTGGACTTGTTTCTGGTGCTTTTACTAGTGGTGAGTTTCCTGTGAAAAGAGAGAAGTTAGATTTTACAAAACGATTTATAACCGAATTCGAATATGAAAACAAAACAATTGTAAGCCACATCAGGCTTGAAGTCGTGACTAAAGAGAAATCAAGAAGATTTCAAATATAACATTTCTTCATTTTCAACTAGAAGACATGAGACTAGAACAAATTATATTATTACAACTTCCATAATCAGGTCATCAACATTCAACAGATCACCATGTGTCAGAATGTAAGAACAGTAATAATTTATTGCATAATCTTTATGTAACAGAGTACAAGTATGACCCAGTGAAGAAGTGAATATATTCCAGAACTTCACACGCAATCTGGTTTGGTTACCATTTCAAATCCCAAGTCCCACATTAATAAGAAACAAATTATAGTAAAGATCAACAGCAAAATGCAACCGTTAAACTTCATTCTTATATATATAGTTATGCCCTAAAGATGCAATAGGCAGTAAGTCTACCATACTAACCATCTGTTACGGTCATTGAAGCTTGTATCGGCACATTATGAGCCTGTGGCCCGAAACTAATCAAATGGGGCCTTCCTCAAAATGTTAACCAATAATTATTTTATCAATGAAACAATATAAAAATATAAAAAGCCAGCAGTTGCAGATACCACTCACCTTCATGAACATTTAGATAGGACCCAATTCCATGACCAGTACCATGTCTATAATCAAGACCATCTTTCCATAAAGGAGTTCTAGCAACAGTGTCAAAAGCATGACTTGGAAGATGCAGTCAATCAATTAGCAAGTTACCAAGCTTACATTACGAGATTCTAGCTTATTAATACCCCTGAACCTGCTGCCGTTTTGTTATGTTGGAAAATTTTCAAGAAACAAAAGAAGAAATTTCCATTACCATTTGTTCCATTAGGAAATCGGGCATTATCTAGAGTTTAGGGCTTATGCATGACTGATTCAAAGGAAATTGGAAAGCATAGAAACAAAGAGAGAAATAATGTGTATTGTTGCTTTCGGAAAAATATTCAGGTACAATACAAATCTCACTCCATTAACCATAATGAAAAAACAACAAAACTTGATAGACAAAAGAGTTAAATATATAACTCAGATTCAACTTTCTACAAATTTTCATCTTTCACTACCACAGCCTCAATCACAAAATCCACATATTAAAATTGTTCTATCTTGTTAATCAGGTCTCCGTTGTTATTGAAACCTCGACCTCATTCACCAACATAACCTCAGTACCACGGGTTTGTAATTCGTAAATCATCTTCTTCAAAAGTGGCTTTATTGCTTAACTATAATACAAAAAGATACAGGGGAAAAAGTAACAAAACTACATTTCAACAAAAAATCAGAAAAAAAAGGCTGAGTAAATTGTTCAATTACCGAGAGTATGAGGTGGAGGAGAAATGAGTGAAGGCGATGAAAGCAGCGTCGTCTTGGGCCAATTTGGAGATGAAAGAGATACCATTAACTTTGACGGAAACTTGGAAGCTAGGGTTATGGTCAGGAACCTCTCATAGTTGCCCAAATCCAAATCAACCTTTCACCCGAGAAACCAAACACAAACCCATTAGCACATTCACAAAACCATCATGTCTCGGCCCCAACAGTCATCAGTAAATTTCATACCACCACAAAGACCAAACAAAGAAATGAACCAACCTTTCTTTCGTGTCCTTGGCCCGCGCCAGCTCCAGCGCTCCCTCTATTTGGCTGCCACAAAAGCGCTGGGGGTGGATCTGATGCGGGAGGGCTCAGATCTGGCGATGGTGGAGGAGGAGGACAAGGAGAATAGTGAGTGCGAGAGAGATTAGCATGGAATAAGCTCCATTTCGAGTTCTCGAAGTAGACCTGAACAATGAGATCTTTATAAGCCTCTTGTAAGCATGCTGATCTCTGCTCACATTGAGAAGTTCCTTAGCAGCAGCCTCTTTCATAGAATTAACGACGTCGTCTTGCGCCTCAAGCACTTTAATCCGGGACGCGTTCAACCGCATTGATTACTCACTGCCACAAAACCACAAAAAACCATCCGTCACTAAGACAAAATTCTGAGCAAAAAACAAATGGCCAAAATAGAAGAATTTGACTGAAGCGATTTCACTTACTACGCTTGAATCGGCGATTTCACTAATCGAGAATGAGGAAGGGTCGAGAGGAGAACGGGAGAGCGGCGGTCGGCTGCTAGGGTTAGCAACAGAGACAATTTCGTGAGTTTTATTTGGTTTAGGACGATTCAATGTGTACAAGTTCAGGATAATCATTTTACGATCAATGGATAAAAATAACTGAGCGAATCTAACGGTCAATATTTTTTGGAAGAAAAACTGAGTCAGGTGACTCAGGGTCCCCGTACCACGAACCCAAAGAAGCTTGCAAATGACCGAGGAAGGAAGAAGCATCTGCTCAAAAACATAAAGAGGCTACAACATTGTGGTGCATTCTCATGACCTCTCGTAAGAACCTCTCAACCGTTAACCTCAACGCCAGCGACCTTTACTCAAGGGGATCCACCCGATTTGTCAAGTGATAGATATTCAAAGAAAGTCAGATTGGGGGAGGGAAATGACACAATCATGGAATCTGATCAACGGGGGGATGAAGCCCTACCTTGAAGGAAAGACTCTTGGGTCAATTTAATTTTTTTGTTGCTGAACTTTGGGACTATAGTGTTGAGTTAGGGTGACTTGGAATGTGAACTTGTGGCTTGTGAGTTGTGATGCTGTTAACTTGTGAAAAAAGAGGGGATAGGTCCAATATTAGGGGAGATGTCGCCGGATTTTGGAAAAATTTGAACTTTCTCATTTTATGAATGGCCTTTAAACATATTTTCCTTGTCACAAGCACCTATGAAATGTAAGGTGACTAGGGTTGCTCATAGGTCCTGGAGATTTTCGAACTGAACCTAATATCTGAACAAAAACAAGTTAGAATCGAAAAAAACTTTTGACTTTTGACTTTTTTCGAACCGAGACGTCGCGAAATTTTATTTATGATGGTTCTGGATCTTAATCAATACTCGTACCGAAAACCTTCCCAAACCGAAGAACCTAAACTAGTATCGAAAAAATATATATATACACACACACACACACAATATAATATATATATATATATATATATATATAAATATATAAGTAGACATATAATATATTTCTCAAAGAAAATCATGTACCTTCCGAATTGTATGAACCCATTAAGAAGAAAACACTGCCTCTAAGTGTATTTAAAGCTTTCTTGATCTATCACCAAATAAACAAAAAATATATATATATGAGCAATAGAATTATAAGAGAAAACCAAAGAATAATTAAAAAAAAAAAAGAGAGAACCTGCAACATATAGAAGCATTTCTCATAGGTGTACATAAGTGTTCAAAAAAAAAAGAGAGAGAGAACCTGCAACAGACAGAAGCATTTCTCATAGGTGTACATAAGTGTTCAAAAAAAGAGAGAGAGAGAACCTGCAACAGACAGAAGCATTTCTCATAGGTGTACATAAGTATTCAAAAGTGTACATAGATGTTCAAAGGTGTTCATAGTTGTATAAATGTATTCATAATATTTCAAAGTTATCTTGAATACATTGAACCAATGTAGTATGTGTTGAACCAATGTAGTATATATTGAACCAATGTAAGTATACTTGAATACATTGAACCAATGTAGTATATATTGAACCAATGTAGGTGTGCTTGAATACATTGAACCAATGTAGTATATATATTAATTATATAGATGTGATTATTCTATTTATACTTTCATTATCATAAAAAATTGCTATAAATTTATCTTTTCTATTATTGAATGTGATTACAAAAAAACAGACAGAA
This sequence comes from Flueggea neowawraea, assembly GCA_948243855.1. Taxonomy (NCBI): domain Eukaryota; kingdom Viridiplantae; phylum Streptophyta; class Magnoliopsida; order Malpighiales; family Phyllanthaceae; genus Flueggea; species Flueggea neowawraea. The sequence goes on along the minus strand of CAODLS010417994.1, from coordinate 7,496 downwards.
TAAATAGTTGAATTAATCTATTATTGATTCAACCTGAAAAGAGATTATAAGATGACATGGAAATCAATTAACGCTATTACTATAATATTGAGTTAATCTATTATTGAATGTGATTACAAAAAAATAGACAGAAAAGTTCAATACAAAGTTAGAACATGCTGGAGGCTACGTGAAACGATATCTCTCCTTGGATGAAAAATCATCACAAATAAATTGATTACAAAACTCAGGAAAACTATGCCACAAATGCATGCCAGTGATCCATGCCCTAAAGTTTGCAAGGTTGTTCGCCACCTTGTTCATTTCTTTATGTATGTGTGGAACCACAACCGTCATGGTCACAAGGTGAGTTAAACATTCAGCCAATTCTATCCCGCATACCAAAGGCACCTCCATAGAATTTGTCTTGAAAAGATGAACCACAAACATAGAGTCAGTCTCAAGCCAGCTATTAGCCCAACCAAATTCAGCTGCCTTTTTTGATAGTAAACATAGCAGTTTTGAGTTCAGAGATGAAGGCAAAGTTCTCACCTGTATAAAAGGCAAATGAACCCTTATTAAAACCATGTTGGTTGTGAAAAATCCCCTCAGCACTAAAAGGACCTGGTGTTCCGAGTGCCCAAATACTCGTAGATTGGGGAAGTAGAAGTCCTCAGTACTTGACACGTATATCAGAGGCACAAGTGAGTATAAACTAGAGATTAGATTCATGTGTGTTATATGATTTGTGTTCATAGATGTGCTTTATCATTGCTTGTACAAATTGGTGAATGGTTGAATTTACATGATATATACTATATGTTGAGAATCTTTATATTATTTCTTATATGGATATGTTGAGAATACTCATTGTACATATAGAATGTAATGATTTTACATAGATATTGATTGTCAAATGTTTCACATATTGATGCCTTCATATTGGACTAAATAAAAGCATTGTGACCATTATGCTCTTGTATTTGCAAATTATACAGGAGACCTTCGGGTCATATATAACAGTACTTCGGGTCATACAGGAAACATTTTGGTCATATACAGGAGATCTTCGAATCATACAAGAGACTTTCAGGTCATACAGGAATTACAGGGCAATACTTGGCTTGTTTGGTCACAACATAATAAAAGCGAGCCATAAGTGTTTACCTTAATCCAGTTGGTAGGCGGAGGCAGCCAAAGTACTGAAATAATGTTGGGGGCCTTCTAAGGAAGCTCGGAAATGCCAAGGTTTCGAAAGCACAACATCTCTTCCGTTATGCCATTCATACAGCTAACCCAAAAACATCAGCCTCCTTTATGCATTTCCACAAGGTGCGCAATATGTGGTAAACACTTATAGACTGACTGTTAAAAATATACTCATTCCGTGCTTTCTAAAGAATCCAAAAGACACTGACAATGGTCACATTCCAAAGAGCTTTCATTTGCGAGCTCAAATGTACATTCATAGCTGCTAGTATCAACGTCTTCAGATCTCCATAGCTTTTCCAACACTATAAACACCTACTTTAGATCTCCATAGCTTTTCCAACACTATAACCACCCACTTTTGGTCAATTAGAAGCCCTTTACTAACAAAATCATGGAAGATTACCTCTAGAATAACCAATTCACTATGCTAAATATAATTTCGTTATTTGCTTTCAAAGATTAAAATAAATACTAAAGAGTAAGGACTATCTCTTACAAGATTATAAATAGTGAAAAGAACACAGTATTGGAGATTAAAAAACATATCCTACATCGAATAGTTAGAAAAAAAATTAAAAGGATATATAAGTTAGAAGTGAAAAAGGTTTAATTATCAAAACTAAAACATTATAGATCCAAATCACTTGTACACAAAATTCATACTCTCAGAATTGAAGAATTAATGAAACATGTAAAATATTATTAAACTAAGGGCGAAATCCATGTCGGTCTTTGAAGTTTGATGCATTCTTCATTTCGATCTACAAGTTTGGAAATTAGCAGTTTTGGTCCCTTACTCTTAACTCCGTTAGTCAAATATAGTGGAAATCTGATGTGGCACATCAGATTTCCACTATATTTGACTAACGGAGTTAAGAGTAAGCGACCAAAACTGCTAATTTCCAAACTGATGGACCGGAATGGAGAATACACCAAATTTCAGGAACCGTTATAGATTTCGCCCTTAAACTTAACACACTTTTCTTGTTTGCCGGGAATTATTTTTATGAAAGTATATCTACCGGTTTAACCAACAATATAAATAACGGTTTAAGTTACTACTTCCGATACGCAGCGGAAACCAACAGAAACATGGATCGGATTCATGTGCTGGACTCGTAAGCAAATCACGGTTCTATGACATGAGTGCTCGACTTGTTCGCAGTCTAGACGACATACATAAATCGATGTAGGATTTTTGGTGGGGAGGAAGAAGGACAATTTCTTCTGTTTTTGGTGAAGAAGGTCATTGGCATCTCTCCCTCTCTCTGTCGAAACGTTATTTTTTGTGCCTGTAATATTGGTGTGTTAAGTGGAATGGTTAACAACGCTTAGGTGACTCCATATATAGATAGGACTTTCCTACATAATATAAGGCCCATGTTTCCAAGCTTATGCAATTGACTTTGCCAATTAGATTCGGCTTACGGCTATGTTTTGCACCTTGACCAAATAGGATTTGGTTTACTTGTTATGGGCGGACCACGTTTCCCAACAATTGGCTTTCCTATTCATTTTCACTATTTTATTGTCTTCAATGGTTTCCTCTGATATCTCATGAAAAATTTGTAGTAAAAATCAGAATCTTTTACTGTAATTTTTTTTCCCTTCGACAGAGATTTTTTCTTCCTCTTCTGAAGAAAAACTGATAATAACAAACTGCTTGAAAGAGAAAAAAATGAAATTGAACCTAAGCGATTGGATCCTTTTGGTATTTTCCAAATTTATTTTGCGGACTTTGAGAACTTCATAAATAAAGTATTTATCACTTCACTTTCCATTGCATTAATGGATTGCTTATTCCAGTGTTGATGATAATTTTCTGCAACGTAACAATAGAAATGCAGATGCACTGACCTGTCAATTGAATATGTTAGTTTTTGCTATGGTTTCATTTATTAATCCAGTCTGTATTATGGCTTTGACTTTCCTAATTTGACTTTCCTTGTCTTTATTGTAACTTACATTAAATATAAGGCTTAATTTGGAAAAGATAAAAAAAAATGGAAAAAGATATCTAACTTATTCTTTGATTTTATAAAGTGACAAATATTTTGAAAAAGGAGGAATACTCTTAAGTACAATTATTGTGAAAAGGAGTGAGTACTAACTGTCAAAATAGCAGATTAAATAGTTGGTCAGATCTCATAAATTATTTTATCTCTTTGTTGTCACTAGGGGTGAGCATGGGTTAAGCCGGTTCGGAGAAATTTCTCTCTTTTCATTTTAATAGATGCATATTTTAATCAGGAACATTTGTTGCTACATGCATTTTGTGGTAGGAATCCACTGAGCAGCAACTATATCGACTAAGACTGGAAAAGCTGTTGAAATAAGAATGTCAAAGTCACAGAGGACAGCCGATGCTGATGAAGTAGATGTTGTGATATCATTTTCAAACGGAGAAACAAGATCAGAAGTTTTTTCTCTAAATGAGCAAAGTAGGAATTCAACAACTGAAGCATTGATGACATCCCCAACAAGACCTGAAGATGATGCTGATGTGAAGAAACTGAAGCATTGGCTTTGGAATATCAGGGCAAAAGATGCGTTTCAGTGGGCTTTGAATTTATCTTTTGGGGTGCTTAGTGGCCTTCAGGATTGTGGAGAAATTAGAAAGTAAAATGGTCTGGGACTTGCAGTTATGGAAGTGGTGTGTTTTTGGAATGGCAATTTTCTGGGGCAAGCTGCTTGTTAATTGGCTTATACATTTCATTGTTTTCTTAATTGAAAAGAACTTCATGTTGAGAAAGAAGTTACTTTATTTTGTTGTTGGCCTGAAGAATAGTATTAAGGTTATTGCCTGGATGGTTTTGGTTCTTGTTATTTGGAAATATCTGATTGATCATAGAACTGAGCAATCTCGGACTGCCACCAGGATTCTTAGGTATGTGACAAGGACCATTATTTCAACTCTTATTGGGTCATTATTGTTTCTGTTAAAAAGACTATGGCTATTGGTTTTAGCATATGATTTCCATATAAATGGATTCTTAGATAGAATTCAAGAGACAATATTCCATCAGGGTATTTTACAGACCTTTCAGGGTCAACAAGTTTGGGTCAATCAAGCAGCAAGTGTGAAAAGTTTCGGAAAATGTGGAATGATTTCTTCCATTCGAAAAGAGCAAATGTTTCAGCTTGGACCATGAAGGTCATGGCTCATCAGTTCACAAATTCACCTCTCTCGATCTCTTTTACACTTGATGAAAGCATTGTTGCTGCAGACACGGTAATCAGGAGTCCGTCAGAAGCAACTGCCACTGCCTACAGAATTTTCAAGAATGTGGCTCAGGCTGGTAACAAGTGAGGAATATCTACTTTATACAAACGCTTCTTGCTGTTTTTCCATTTCAAGATGACAGTCTTCTTATGTTGTTTGACCCAGGTACATAGGTAAAGAAGACCTCTCAGGATTCTTCACTGAGGAGGAGGCATACCTAGTTTTTGACATGATTGATGGACACAAGGCTGGCCGAATTGACAGAAAATCATTTACGGACTGGGTGGTCAGTTTCCATATTTGTCAACGCACATATCAAATTACTTGAATCATCCTCAAGTGGCTAAGCAATTAACAGTCATACAGTACTTCCAAAGTTTGAATCCTATTCTCTTGACTTCTATTTGTACTATTGTTCTATGGATTATGACAGATCCGGGCGCACAATAGCCGGAAAATGCTAGCCCATTCTATAAATGACATCAGAAACATCATTGAACAAGTAAATAGAGTTGGGAATTGGAGCCTGGTTGTGGCGGTTATTATAATTTGGATTATTTTGATGGAATTTATAAACTAGATGTAATTGTCCTCCTCCTATCTGCGGCTTCTTTTATGCTGGGAAACCCTTGCAAGTCTTTATTTGATGCTATTATTTTTGTATTTGTTGTTCATCCATTTGATGTTGGCAACCGATGCGTTGTTGATGGCATAGAGGTAGGTAGAACACTCTTCTCTGTTTCCTTGTTTCTCTTTTATGTCGAGAAGCTGAATTGTTTACAATTTTTACAGCTACTGGTCGAAGAAATGAACATATTAGCAACAGTGTTCTTGAAACCAAACAATGAAAAGGTAATATATCTTAATCCAGTTTTGGCTACAAAGCCGATTAGCAATTATTATAGGAGCCCTGAAATGGGTGATGCTGTGGAATTCTCGATTGATTATGGCACACCAAAGCAGGATATTGAGTTGCTGAAAGAGAGAATTAAACAGTAAGACTTTCTGTCTCATTTTATGCATAATATTTGACACTCCCTCCATTCATACCATTTTTATTGTCATCTTTCTTTTTGCACATAGATTGAGAATGCAATAAATGAGGCATTCTTTGTAATTTTATATTCATGAAAATTTATCAAAAAGTCTTCCATGAAACTTTTTGGTTAAAGTGAAGCACAATAATTAGAGGCAAAAAGGGAGATAAAATTGAATTAATGCTTATAATATAACAATCTTTTTGGGACATCTAGAAAAGATGAGTGAACTGTGATCAATCAAAATTAAAAATACCGATATAATAATGTGGTAACCGTGTCTAGCTAGAATTTAGAATTCATGTTTCATGATCAACAAATATTGCATTTAGTGTTCTCCTTGTAATTAGCTCTTATTTTGGCAGGTACCTGGAGAATTCCTCGTACTGGCATTCTTTACACAGCATTGTAGTGAAGGACGTTGAGAATGTTAACAAGATAAACATGATTCTTTATTGTTCTCACAACATTAATTTCCAAGAACTCGGGGAGAAGAACAAGCGAAGGGCTGAGTTATTGGATGAGATAATCAAATTGTTTGAAAAGTTGAACATAAAGTTTTACAACATCCGTTGTTCTGACAAGTTTACTGCTGGCATACCAAGTGAACAGTGATAGAGTAACATTTAATTTTCTCAAAGTTGAATGAATTTTCCAGGTTCAAATTTACTTTTAAATTTAATCACTCAACTTCAATTTTTTTTTTCAATTATGAAGTTCATGTTTGTCAAGAATCCTACATTGTCTAGGATAAGTTGATTTCATGATTTATATTCAAGTGATAATTCTCTCTCTTATAAGATGTCTTTTGGAGGTTAGTTAGGCCCAATTAATAATGCTTATTAAATACAGGAAGTAAAAATGACAATTCCAGTGAATCATAATTAGAGTTGAGCATATAAGGGAAGGTCGGTAATCTCCAGAAATCTTTAAGATCAGTAAAGTAATTGCGCAACCCTAAGAGCGGAGGTGGGATTGGCGTTAGGGGTGGTAAGGGTCTTTCGGATCTATCTCCCCCACTGCTTATTCAATGCTAAAAGATTAAGTGTTCGACTTTTGGGTTTGTTTTCGGCAATTGTTAATCACTGAAACCAAAGACTGAAAACCATGTCAAGGTTCCTTGCCAAAACAATTTTTTGATTAATAATACCGATAGTAACAAAAGTTTCTATGTTGGTAAGGTTTGGTCACAGTAATATCGACGGTCACAAAAGTTTCTGCGTTGTCAAAATCAAAAAAATGCCACAAAATGGTCACAGGTTCGTTTTTGTGTTCAATTCGGTCAGTTTGGCAGAAAATGTGCCAATTATGCAAAAACAATTGCCATGTATGTGTCGCTACTTGTCTTGTTTCTACACACGTGGCATGCATGCATGCATGGCAATTAAATGTCCTAACCACTGGCCTGACCCGACTCAACCTGAACCCAACCCTTTTTCTTGATTTGGCTAATGTCCTTTTATCGTTATTTCCTTTAGGTGCTTTTAACGATAAAGATATTGTTTAGAAATTTTAGAGTTAATCCAATGACTAAGATTTTCCAACACATTTAAAATCTTGATTTAAACAACTGAATTTGAACCATTAAATTAAATTTAAAGTGTATAAGAATCTCCCAATCATTAAATCTAGAATATAGAGAAAAGCATCGTAGCCAATCCCTTCTTTCCCTAACATCAACCCAAGAAAACCCAGTACCCATCCTTTTTTCCCCTTCCATTTTTGTGAACCTTAAAACTAGACAGGGCCATTCTTGAACCGTACTGCCTGGAACCGAAATCAAAACCGAGACCAGAACCGTCCAAACCACCTATCCCACAGTCCGTTTCAGGTTCAGGGGTTTTGAAAACCGTCGAACTACTGGTTAATTGGTGGTTCAACCCGCCATATTTGTTAATTTTTATTTTTCACATTTGTAACTTAATATAATTAAGTTGAACTCTTAGAAGATGCGTAGGCAACTTAATATAATTAATTGCAAGCCCATTTTTATTTTTTATTTTTCACATTTGTAAAAATTAATTACTTGTATTCCATATTTGTTT
>CAODLS010417859.1:0-11035 GCA_948243855.1 Flueggea neowawraea | reverse complement strand
TATAGGTTTTTGATGTTTTGCTTTTAAAATTCTGCAGTTTGAGGACTTTGCAAACCACAATGCTTTTGATCTGCTTGCAAAATATGGAACAACTCATCTCGTTTTCAATGATGATATTCAGGTATAGATTTTCTTTTCTTTTCTTTTTTTATTGTTGGGACAACTTAACTTAGATGAACATTGTTCTAATGCATAATATTAATTTGTTGCAGGGAACAGCATCTGTAGTCCTTGCAGGGCTTGTTGCTGCTTTGAAATTAGTTGGTGGAACCTTAGCTGACCACAGATTCTTATTTCTTGGCGCTGGAGAAGTGAGTCAATACTATCCTATTCTAATAGTTCGCACCTTGCTGATTAATGACTAATTCTATAATCAAGGAGAAGCAAATAGTTTTTTGTTGTCTGTTATGACATGTTTGTGGAAACTTCTACAATCCAGCTTGTTCATTGTTTTCCTATCCCTCCTGCATTCACTGACTTTTTTTTTTGCTACCAATGCTACTTCATAGTTGTATCTGACTTTGCTACTGTCTGATCGCAGGCTGGTACTGGCATTGCCGAACTCATAGCCCTTGAGATGTCCAAACAGGTAAATATGATCCTTGTGATGCAATTTTTTTTCTCCTTTAACGTGATATATGAAATATTAGCTGACATAAAAAAATCTGAAACAATGCAAAATTCTTGCTATAATGCAGACAAATATGCCAGTGGAAGAAACTCGCAAGAAGATATGGCTAGTGGACTCCAAGGTAAAAAATATATTTTCTGCCTTAAGCTGTTGAAGTAGATCATACATTCTCTTTATGTTAATTTTATAAACTAAGTTTGCTCTGAAATTTGTTTGCAGGGATTGATTGTTAGTTCACGTAGGGATTCACTTCAACATTTTAAGAGGCCTTGGGCTCATGAGCATGAACCCATCAAAACACTTCTAGATGCTGTTAATGTATGAAAGTCTTTTTTCTCCCCTCTCTCCATGAAATTAATTGTTTCAATCTCATCAAAGTTTGTATTATTTTATTCATCGCCAGGACATTAAGCCAACCGTGTTGATTGGAACATCGGGAGTAGGAAGGAAATTCACTAAAGAAGTGGTCGAGGCTATGGCCTCCTTCAATGAGGTAAAGTTCTGTACTTTGATCTACCTTAACCTTGGAGAGTTCACTTAAGATAACTTTTTTTTTTTGTGTAAATGTTTGCAGAAACCTATAATTCTCGCTCTTTCTAACCCAAATTCTCAATCCGAATGCACTGCTGAAGAAGCTTATACATGGAGTAAGGTAATTCAACCAAATATATATATATATGAACTAGAACATGTCTTTTTATTGTAATGCTGTCCACCTAAGACCGCCAGATTATTAGTTTTTTTTCCCCCTTCATGTGTCACTTGTAGGGTCGTGCCATTTTTGCTAGCGGAAGCCCATTCCCCCCGGTTGAATATGAGGGAAACGTTTTTGTACCCGGCCAGGTAAAGTCCTCTGCTTTCAATGAATCTAAAACTTCAGAGATTTCATTTGAGGGTTGATTTGATTCAAGTTTTCTTTATTGTTCAGGCAAACAATGCATACATTTTCCCTGGATTTGGTCTGGGCTTAATTATGTCTGGTACAATTCGTGTTCATGATGACATGCTTCTGGCAGCCTGTAAGTGGGGAAAAAAATGACAATATAACTATTTTCCTTAAAATCCTTTAGTTGCCTTGAAGATTAAATTCCTAATCGCAGGCCAATCTGGAGTTTTCCCTTATTCAATAATTGATTGTCTGTTTACTTTATCTAGCGGAAGCTTTGGCTGCACAAGTGACTGAGGAGAACTTTGCGAAGGGTCTGATATATCCTCCATTCACAAGCATCAGAAGGATTTCTGCAAATATAGCTGCCAACGTGGCTGCCAAAGCTTATGAACTCGGTGAGTACTTTCTTATGATAGTCGGCTCATCCTAGATCTGCTTACGAGAATTCACAGCATGGTACATATATTCATTACGCTGCAATTGCAATGTTGTAGGTTTGGCTACTCGCCTCCCTCAACCGAAGGATCTGGTGAAGTATGCTGAGAGCTGCATGTACAGCCCTGTGTACCGCAGCTACCGGTAAAATTGAGGAAGCAGCTCGTTAATTTGTTGTCTTAAAATTAATGTCAGTCCAGTCCAGAGCTCAAAAGACGAGAAAAAAAGAAGAAAAAGAAAGAACTTTGGTAAAATCAGCTTTTGTCAATTTCTTTTTTCACCTCACCAATTTTTTGGGTCTTCTAGTTTTAGTCTATCCTCTCTAATCCTACAAGCTTGGTGGGCAAGTAGAAGAAGCATGGTAGTTATGGTAGTTGTTGGATCAGTGAAATCATATCTTATATATAGCATAAAAGAAGCTGTTGTGAACTTGAATTTACATGGAAATCAAATTTAAATTCAATTCAATTTTTTATTTAAAGGAAAAGAGAAGCGTTCTTTGGATTCCATGAGAGTGATGAGACAGAATAAAAGTGAGTTTTAAAAGATGTGAGAACTAGTGGCCTAATAAATCCAGGAATCTGACCCTGCTACAGTTAAAGGTCTTGTACTATACTCGTCTGAAGCAGCCTTTGTCTTGATGTATCCATCGCCTTCCATGTTCCAAAGTTGCATGCTAGTCGTGAAATTGATCTGTCACAACACCGATAGTGTTGTTGCAATTACTTCCATGATGATTTCGTAGCTTTATTTGCTTGGAGTACGTTGTTTTCTATCCCTGTAAACACCCACAAAATATCCACCCCAACTGGTAAGAAATCTTGTACGTCACTTCGGGAATGATTGTGTTTTCTTTTATGGATTCATCTAACATCCACAACACAATTTTAATATCGAGCAATTTACAGAGCAAAAACTGTTAGTTTATTTACCTTTTTTCTAAAAAAACAAATAGTGGGTTACTACCTCGAAAATTAAAGTATTTATCTGTTTATACTATAATTTTACAAAGTATTTATGTTGGGAGCAATTTATCCCAGGAGCAGTTTACCGAGCAACGTCTTTTGTATTCCGCATATCACATTGCACATGGCAAAAAATAAAAATATATGACAAAATTTGGTAAAGAAAGAATAACGTTATATATTGTTTTCATCAAGACCAACGAGCTTACAAAGAATTGGCTAAGGTAGGGGTTCCAATGGCTAATCGTAATGTCATAATTCTAAAACACGCATCAATCTCTTTAGTTTTTTATTATACAATTAGTTTCTGCGATCTACGAAAAAGAAAAGAGAGAATTGTCGTGGCCAAAGTCAAAATCTTGTCCAATCTCAAGTTTGAAGGTGTGGATATGGGCTATTATGAATTGCAGTAGCAAATGTATCAATGGGCTATAAACTCCAAACACAAAGAGAGTCGCATCAGCACATCCAATCATCCAAAAATCTTGTCCAAACATAAGTATGCAAAGCCAAGTCAAGTGGTTTCATCAACTTGTTCCAAACTGGCGAGAGACCAATTCACCAGAAGTCGCAGTCACGATATTCAATTTCAACACCATTACCACTTGGGCACCAACACTGAAATTTCTCACCAAGTACATGAACACTTTATGACTGATATGCATAACCATGCAGATCATCTTGATCATTTCAAAAGTTGACCTTTTTCATGGCTTAGAGCATTTGTTGGTAAAGAAAATATGGCAAATCAAAGCAAAGTCCAATTATGATTCATCTGATTAGCTGTATAGAACCCTAAATGTTCTCCAAATATTATTCTTAATAAATAATAACCGCAGTCAATCTTGTCCTCATGCGAATGACTTATATCATATGAATGTTACCTTTAGGTCTATATCATCATAATTAAATCACTGTTGTGACGTATACAAGATTAGCCCACTTATTTTCCAACATTAATGTTTAGCTATCTCTTTTGGGCTAGTTTAGATTAGCCAATTCGATCATTGTAAAGTGACAAATTTTGATTTGAAATCGGTTGATTACGTTTTCAAGTAGTATCAATATTAAAACCCTTAGGCATTTTTATATTAAATTGCACAAGTTTTGTTTTTGTTATCTGTGACCTGATTAATCTACCGAAAAAAAAGATTTAGACAAGTAAAATGCTATTATTATATGCTTAATCAATCTTGGGTCTTTGAATAAATATTGGCCACTATTTTGTTGGAACAAATCGGGTACCGACTTTTAGCATGTGAAAGAAACCAAGGAAATCCAATGTCACGTCTTATTTTTGTCAAAGCCTTAATAAGCATGAGAATGATTGCTCAAAAGCCAACAAATTGGAGTTGTACATTGAACACACCCATTTTGTCACAAAATTATACTTTGAAAGGTAGATATTTAGTGGTGAAGAGTAAGTAAATACGCGTTTGGAGTCACCTCCAAAAAGTAGAGAATTTAATTTTGGGTGATACCCTTCCTAGTTGCTTGTGGTGCATGACTGCATGTACATGTTTCTCTTTATATATATATATATATTTGGTGCATATGTATACTTGTCTTAATCAAGTTTGGCCATCAAAATTGTCCTCTTGGAAGTATATTTGAAACCAACCATTGTTCTTGCACATGTAATGTAAGATTAGTGTCCCAACATGATTATTGGGTCAAGTGAGAAGTAATTCTGCGCCATTGCTTCCTTCCACGTCTCCAGGGTTTAAACAGTGGATAATGAATGAAGCAGTCCATTCGAATTTTGCTTGTGTTAGTTTCTGGGGTCTGTCTCTTCCCTATTTTGTCCCTTTTTTTGTGTCCAATTATTGGAAGCCTCAGTCATGATATTAATTCGAAAGATCGCAACTAACACCGACTTTATTCTTAAAAAATGTAGATATTTTGTTTGAAAATTAAACAAAAATGCAGAACCATAGTTTTCTTTAATTAAAAAGTGTTGAGAAAGAACCAATATAAATGAATTTTATTTTGTAATTAGAATCGTTAAAAACAACTAGCTTGCTAGTCAAATTTAAGGGTTTACTCATATTTGATTTCATGTATGACTTCTAAATCTCCCATTACCTTTCTTCTCTGTCAAAAATAGATGGAGAAAATTTGAAACACCCTAAAAAAGTAATTATTTCTCTAGGGATTCAACTTCTGCAATATTAGGAAGACCGAAAAAACGACACAAAACTACAAAATCATCAAATTTCTATCCCCATAATCTTTGGGACTTAAAATTAGATAAAGTGATGCCAAATCCAGATGCATTCTCTTGTGGGCTGCTGACTTTCTCAAAGTTTGGGGGGAGAAAAAACGCAAGCCACTTCCAAAAGTCATTGGTTTCTGCAAGCAAAGTCCGATATATCTGCAATTCCTGGTACAAATCAACTAAAAACTATCTTACGAAAGAAGGATTTATTATATTCTGAATTTGTAAAATTAAAATAATTGTTTATATTCTTAAAATATGAGATATGTTAACACAAGTTTATAACTCAACAATTAATGGACTTATAACTCATTACAATTAGAGTTAACAACAGCACTAAAGTGCCGTGTGTTTTATTACCGGTGAGAACAAATAAAAAGACTTATCAACCAAGTCAAATAGCACCAACTTATAACCCAGCAAAATAACTCAATAATTGATAATAGGGCTACTATTGAGCCAAAACTCAACTCCTATTTATTGCACCTGGATTTGCACTTAAAAATGACTTATCAAAAAAAGTCCTATAGCTAAGCACCTAAAATATACTAAGGAATCTATTTAAGTAAATTGAGTAAAGTAAATCATGGCATGATAAACTATGTAGTAAAAAAAAATTAGAAGATAAACATCTTTTAAATTTTAAAAACACATGAACAAAATTATACCGATATAATATCCATAAAACAAACATCTACAAATAGAATTAAATAAATACAAACAACTTAAAAGGCTGGATATTTCTTAAAAGCTCTGACATCTTAAATTTAATAATACAATGGACCTATTGTACTTAGAAAATAGTCCATGAAAAAAACATTTTTTGTATTTGTTTGCTATAGATTCAAAGTAAATTCTGAATGATAAATTTAGTAAATTATGGTAAATAATAGAGGAATTAACTGGTTTATTTAGAATATGAATTTTTTTAAAGCAAGGAATATGAACTATGATTTATGAACACATACTAGAATACAAATAGGATAGAGCACCCCAAGAAGATGACAAATTTGTTAATCTACTCGTAAAGTCTTAGGCTGATAGATTCTTGGGAGCTTCCCGCCGTCTAGATAACGTACTTTATATCAGCTCCCTTGTAGAAACGATCAATAAAAGGGCGTCGCTTCGCAGTCGCAGATAAATTTTACAGGTACGCATATCTTGACTTTTGCTAAAACTTCTCTCTTTCATCTAAGCATGTGATGCCACGTGGCGTCACTTAAGCTCCCCTATCTCTATTGTTTTCACATGTCCGTACAAAATCCACTTTCGTCTTTCTCTTTCGAATAAGCTTTTTTTTCTCTCTCTTTTTCTTTTTAAATTTAAGATTTAAATTTTTTTAACTATACTTAATATATGATTTTTATCATATATCAAACTAATTAAAAAAAAATTTTTTATTTATATCTATTTTGATTATACTTTTTAATAAAAAATTTACCTTTTTACTAATTTAGTGTATGACAAAAATCATACATTAAGTACAACAAAAAATTTTACTAAGATTTATATAATATTCAGTGATTATCCATGGTAGAACACTAGAACGCAAAAATATCTTTCGATATTATCGCTATTGACGTCAATGTACGAGTTGGTATGATCATATATAGATTTATGCATTTTATATTTAGAATTTATTGGCAAGATCAAGCGTAGAATATTTCTTTTAAAGTTAACACTGTTTGATAATAATTCGTTTGACAAGTAAGAATATATTGTATATTAAGAGCATATAGCATAAAAATACATAATATGCTTGTTTGGTAACTAAACAATAATAATATATAACATGTTGTAACTTTTATGAGATATTTTAGTAAGCAAAATGACATTATTATCTTTTCTTTATTAAGTTTTAATCACACGACTTTTTAAAAAATATAAAATTGAAATTTCATATGAGACAAAAATTAAAGTATAAAAACTCTTACATATTACATACCGAATATAAAAAATGTTACTCTTTAAAATAAATCCAAAAACATTATACAACTTTTTTAAGGATAAATACAAACAAACAAGTTAATGTCAAATCTAGTGATGGAGGAAGTTAATCTCTAATATTTAAAAATACAAATTATATCATTCCGTTAACATTGACAGCTAATTTTATGACAAACAAGATGAAAGTAATATTTTGAGTATCTTAGTTAAAAAGATAGAGGTAAAAAAGAATATTCATATATATCCTTTATTGTTCTTCAATCATGAAAACAGATTTATTAATATTATTTTAGAAGTAACAACTATAGTGTGATCCAAACTTAAAATTTGCTATTCTAATCCAAAATGATTATATCACAATCACACATTAATTGGAAAGAATAAAAATAGAAAGAATCAATAAACTATACTTATCACATGCCCACCTCATTTATCAAATTTTATAATGCCCAAAACCAATATTTATGTAGGAAGGATATACTTTTGTTCTCAAATTGGATGCTTTGGACACCGTACAATTAAGAGTATGGTCCAAATATAAAGACTTAAATATATTGTGAAACAGATAAGGGGCAGAGATTGTGAATTACAAATCTTATCATACTGATTGAAATAAAAGGTTATGATGTAGCTTTTGCTTGATTTTACACCAAATCTCTATTTGAACTCATTAAGCATTTGATTTAAAAAAAAAACCCATTAAGCATATGAAAAAAAAATATACATACAACAGGCTGTATATTTGTATAATTTGTATAAATTAAATTTCAAAAAATTAAAAATTGATACATTTTTAATAATTTTAATATATTAAATGAATATTTATACTATGATGAATAAATACCACCTATAATAATAATGGTCAGTCCCAGTGGATTTTCTAGCTATCAAAAAGGAGTTAAGCATTTAAACCTTTAGTACTGTTCCCTCTACAAATGTGTGGCTGGTGATGCATGCAATGTCGCCCAGTGTGAGAGACAGTGGGTCTCACTTTTCCACGTGGCTTAACGTGAATGGTCAACTACACAAACTATACCTCTGACTCTGAGGGTGTCCAAATTGATTTGGGAACACTTCGAAATTGAGATTACCTGAGTAACAAAAATATGTTCTTGAATTCCAAGATTGGCCCTTCCATTATTGGTGGGATTGAGGGCAATTTGGTCATAAAAATAATGTTTTCTTGCGCGAATTGGTGAGGTCTCTCCATGGATTTTGTAAGATTAAAGTAATCCAGGTGTCCCCACCCCAGTTTTGTATCTCAACCATCCATTTCTATAAATAAACAAGCAAAATGTTATCCAGATTGTCTCAATGTTGATTTAAAAAAAAAAAAAAGATTGTCTCAATGTTTGAAATGTCATTTTTGCCCTGCCTAAATCATAACATATCACATAATAATATTATCTTGATGCAAGTTTTAAAAAAAAATTGTTCAATTCAGCAAATTGAAAATAATTTTTTTAATTGGATAGAGCAACAAAAATCATTTTGGGCTATATAAAATATTTTGTCAAATATATAACATATAATTTTTTATTAAAAAACGTGTCACCTTTTTACTTTTTAATATTCACTCCTCACCGATAATTATTATATGCTCATTACAAAATGTTATATGTTATATACTGTAATGTCAAACAAAACCTTTATTAAACCGACCATTTTTATCTCCACTTTAGTATGTTTGGTGTAGGCAATTTATGCAAGGTTACATATTCAAATCGTAAAAATAAAATTCTTATAGTTGAACTCTAATATTTTTCAAAGCAAATGATGGTAGTCGGAATGAATGAAAATTAATAGAAGAAACAGAGAGCATAAAAATGTCGTAAGATTTTTGAGCCTTGTGAAAGAAAATCTTTAACTGAAGGAAAAAAGAAAAATAATTTATTGAAACATGAACCAAATTACACAATAGAGTTGAATGCAAAAAAAAGAGGCGTACAAGTTGATAAATTATTGGTTTATGAAGAAGAACGCGAAGTCTTGAAGAAAAGCGTGTATAACTCACACCAGTCAAACAAAACGAGTTTAAAAAGGACACGGTGATTAATCCCTAAGTAGAAAACTAATCATGTTTAGTTAAGTCAAAACCAGCTTAGACACCCTACTAAACAGCAAATATTATCCCTGAACCAGCACACGATCCTCGTCCTACGCATGGACAAAACCGTCATTCCACCCTCACCAACGAACGATCCCCCGCTATTCTCTAATCCCCTCCAAAATTCCCGATCTGAAATCCCCAAACTACCCCTCTATCTCTTTCGTTACCCAAATATATCTCTCCTTAACCCACTCTCGCTCAAACAACCCTCTCTTCTCTCTTTCTCTTCCCCTCGGAAAACTCTCCTCTCATTCATTTCTCTCCAAACAACGTCGTCGTCGCTGTTTCGGATTCATTTCATTCACCAAACGCTGAAACCAACCGGTTCGGTTTTGGGGGGCCACGATGACGCGGCGGTGCTCGCATTGCAGCAACAACGGCCACAATTCGCGCACGTGTCCCACGGGCTCCGCCGGGGCGTCGTCGTCGTCGGGGGGGTTGTCTTCTTCCTCGGGAGTGAAGCTGTTTGGTGTGAGGCTTATCGATGGCTCTATCATCAAGAAGAGCGCTAGTATGGGGAACCTGTCGGCGCACTACCATTCGTCCTCCTCTGCCGCTGCTTCGCCTAATCCTGACTCTCCTTTGTCGGATCATGTCCGAGATTCCGGTCCTGTTCCCGACGGTTACTTGTCCGATGACCCGGCGCATGGCTCCGGCTCTGCCAATAGACGTGGCCAGAGGAAGAAATGTATTGTTTTTCTTATATAGTCTTTATTTTTTTCATCAATTAATCAATTCAATTATTGAAAGATTTGATTTATTTGTATTGATTGGTTATTTGTGTGTTCTTGATAGAAAAAAGACTGGTTATTTGTGTGTAATTTCGGAATTTATGTTTACTGGCAAAGTTAATTGAATGATTTTATGTGGATGTTGGACATGATTATGATAAGAAGAATTTAATGCTTTGGGTTGCTTGAAAAGAGAGATTTTTAGAGTTTGAGAGCAATGGAATCAAGGATTTTTGTAGGTTTTCTGTCGTTTGAGCCTTATAATAACTTCGTAAGCTCACGAGATGGGTAGTTTCATTGATTTCTCGCCGATTTCAATATTCTGATTATAAAATGCGGGAATTTACACTCTTACGAGAATGTTTAACGGATGTTGAAAAAGCTATATGTTGTGCATTTGGATGTTTGTTTTGATTGCGTTAAACGATTACACAAGTGTTTGTTACTCATGGTTGGATCCAGTGGCAGACTTTTTCTTCGACAGGATTATTCTGCCAAATAGGAGCAACTATTTCATTCCTTAAAATCTGCATGTTGAGGTGATTTTTGAGTTCGTTTATTTTTCATTGTTTTGCATTGTCTCATGCGTGGAACTCTGTTCAATGTTTTTGGCTTGACCAAGGATTCTGGCATATTTGGAATTTTGAAATTTGCAGTTTGCTTGCTTGCAACTTGTTCCTCTAATAGAAAGTGAGGAATGTGCTTTTGAAAATACATGGTTTTCTAAATCACTGTTTTAAGTAGCCAAGTAATCATGATATGTGCCACTTCTGGAATAAATTGGTGATGTTCATATTTCTGCGCAGTGTACAGTAATCTAAAGGAATAGCGTAGTAATTTTGCAGGTGAAACTGTGGAAGTTTTTGTATTAAGTAATTTATTGTAGATGTTCACTAGTCTCACTTCGTGCATGGATTTTAGGTGTTCCATGGACCGAGGAGGAGCATCGGCTGTTTTTAATTGGTCTCCAGAAATTGGGTAAAGGAGATTGGCGTGGAATAGCCCGCAACTATGTTGTGTCTAGGACTCCTACCCAGGTGGCAAGTCATGCTCAGAAATATTTCATTCGGCAGTGCAATGCCACTCGAAGGAAGCGGCGATCTAGTCTC
>CAODLS010417765.1:0-21470 GCA_948243855.1 Flueggea neowawraea | reverse complement strand
TCCAGTCTCAACCCTGCACAAAAACTATGAACCAAACAATTCCTTAATAAACCAAATCATGAGTCCAATGGATGCTTGTGATTAAGGAGAATCGGAAGCTAGCTACTCCAAGTATATATACACACTTCTTCATGACAAAATATAAGAAGGATGACAGTTTGTGCATTTAATCAAGCTATATGCTACATGCCGTTTGCATATTGGGATTTCATATATGAGCTTCATCATCACACCTATTATTCACACTTGGGATTGGATTTGGAGTTGATGAGACATGAGAAAACGTCTTATTTAAATATACTTAATATCAAGAATATAACAGAAACGTTAATTCTTCATTAAGAGAGAATGTTACAGAGAGTTAATTCGCCAACTCTACACCTATAAATAGTCTTCAAAAATAACATGTTGAGGTATGCTCTACTTGCTCTACATATCTATTCTCTGCCAAATTCTCTACTGACTTGAGCGTCAGACACTCCTTCGGAGAGCATCCTGGCCTCTTCGTGTTCTGTGTTTTCAGGTCTCAAGGCGACGTTCACGATTTCCAAGTGTTCGAGTTTTCTTCATTATTGTTGTTTGAGTTTTGAGGCAACAACAATTGGCGCCGTCTGTGGGAAATTGAACGAAAAGCCTTGTTCGTCAACGATCGAGAAGAAGTACATCAACATCATCTACAACACTCACCATAGTGCAAACGCATTCGAATCATGCTAGTCATCCCGAGGAGGATGCGAGGAGAGTCGGTGCTGGAGCGGGAGCCTCGGAACTACCATCATTACCGTTCCACTCGCAGACTATGAAGCACTTAGGAAGCAGAACAAGGAGAACTAAAAGGCTTTGGAAGAGATGGCGACCTTGCTCTAACAATTTCTTCCTCAAACTCAACTCCCGCCCACGTTGTGCGCTTATGCCCAAAGTGTTCAAAGTGGAGGAGTTCCAAAAGGGCGTGATGTTGTGCATCAAAGTCATAACCAACACACACAAGTGCCTAAGCAGCTGAATCCTTCATCTCGCCATGAGTGTCGTGATGCTTCTATTCCTGTTCCTGATGCTCGGGTTGAGGCTGGAAGAGAAAAATACCAGGAGGTTGTAGAAAGTATGTGTAGAGGAGAGCCTAGGGTTCCTCCAATAAAGGCTGGAGTGGAGCCCCAATCTTCGATAAGTGTTCGAGAAGTGGAAAACGTGAGGAAAATGATCGAAGAAGTCCTCGAGAAGAAGAAGTTGGTGCCTGCGGAGGAGGAGCAACAAAAAACAATAGCTCTGTTCACTAAAGAGCAAGCGCAAGAAGGACGCTATGTACTTGTTGAGTGTGAGGCAGAGCGAGAAGGAGACTCTATGACAATACGTGGATAGATTCAGGAATAACACTCTCGAAGTCCATGATCTACAACCTGGAGTAGCGATGGGTGCGATGTTTTAAGGGACATGATCGGTGCAGCTACAAGAGTCGTTGTCCCTCGACCAGCCAAAGTCCTTGGCAGACCTCTTCGTGCGAGCTAACAAGTACATCCTACAGGCTGAGGTCATGAAGATTGTGGTAGCTAAGGAGGACAAAGAAAATAAAATAAAAAGAGAGAGGCTCAAAAGGAGCCGAACATAAAGAAAGAGAAGTTGGGAGACTCTAGAGCACACTTCGCTCCACACTTCGAGAAGTACACACCGTTGAGTGAGTCAAGGCCGACAATCTTGGCTAAGATAGAGGGATCCAGATTTATTACATTTCCCCTAAAAACTGACAAACCTTTGGGAAGGGATGATGACGCCTACTGCAAGTACCATGATGCAAGTGGGCATTCGACAGAACATTGTCGAGAATTAAAAAATAAAATTGAGAACTTATTTCGAGGTGGAAACTTAAACCAATTTGTTGATGATGAAGCATCGAGAGGGGAACCGAGCAATGAAACAAGTCATCGAAGAAGTAATGATGATCACAGAAGTGATCAGCATGGGGCCAACTAGGCATGCTTCCACCATAAATGTCACACTTTGTCTCTTAAGCATACTTTAGATGGTGGTAAAAATTTGAATACTTTGAGGTTTTGTTGACTTTTTATTGTATTATTTTCTATTTAACGAGTAGCATTCTTCTTTCTCATGCATAAATAGCTACTTTTGTGAATGAAGAATATGTTAAGGCAAGTCGAGTGCTTGGCCACACAAAACAGAAAAGGCTTGCGAGAAACCGGGCTTATGTAACCAAAAGTACTAAGAACATGGAGTGACTCTGAGCATTGGCTCCTCACCAACAATGCACAAGAACCATCTACAGACCAATGGAATGCATCGTGAGTAGAAAAGCTTGTGAGTAATCGGGCTCTCAAGTGACGAAACATAAAGTGAGTAGAAAAGTTTGCGAGAAATCGGGCTCTCACGTAACAAATATGTGAGTAGAAAAGCTTGCAGAAAATCGAGCTCTCACCAAGCAATGAAAAGATAGACTACGATGTGACAATGGAGCACGAAGCTTGTGGGAAATCGAGCACTCATTGTAGAATACACGTAGTGGAAAATTGAACATTGCACATGAGTGACAAGTGAAACCCCAAGTGGTGATGTCATGCATGCTATAGTGTACTTGCTTAGACGTGTGGTAAGTAAAACTCCAAGTGATATTGTCATGAACGCACGCGGCTGATTATTCACTAAGACGTGTGGTAAGTGAAACCCCACGTGGAATTGTCATTAACGCACACAATAGCTTATTTGCTAAGATCTGTGGCAAGTGAAACCCCAAGTGTTATTGTCATAGGCACACGCTATAGTTTTTTTACTTCGTCCTCAACAAGCGAATCAACTTATACCACCACTACAACTCCACAAAATCACTTGACCAAAAAATCATTTGGCCATGTGATTGGGGAGCAACGATGCATACAAGTGTAGCAAAGAAAAGCACACGAATAAGAGCAGTAAAAAACAATTGATTCTAGCTCGAATCTGATCACGAACTTCCCGAAGAAATGGTGAACCTCCCGAGAAAATTTTGAACCTCCCGATGAGGTGATCTCCATGAAAAAATATTGAATCTCTCAAGAAGGTGAAGTCTACGAAGATATGGTGAACTCCGCGAGATGGATGAGATGTTGAACCTTCTAAGGAGTTGAACTCCACTGAGGAGTAGATGAACTATGTTGAGGAGGAGCTGAACTCCGCTGAGGAGGAGATGAACTCCGCTGAAGTTGAGATGGTGAACTCCGCAAAGAGAGTTGGTGATGAAGTACTCTGTGAGTTGGTGAGCTCGACAATGTGAGTCGGTGAGCTCGATGAGGCCACGAATCACGAACCACGAGCCTTGAGCAACGAACCACGAGCCTCGAGCCACAACAATGAGCCATGATCCTCCAAGGTGCAACCCCTGAACACCCACTCGATAGCGGGGGTGAGGTCCTCCAATGTGCAACTCCTAAACACCCACTCGATAGTGGGGATGAAGTCCCCCAAGAAGCGACTACTGAACACCCATATGGTGGTGGGGGTAATAGCAATGACAAGTGGTCTGGTTCACAACAGTAACGGCAAGAGCTCTGGTCCACAACAACAACACTAAGTGGTATGGTCCGCAGCAACAACGATAAGTGGTATGGTGCATAACAACAACGATAAGTGGTCTGGTTCATAACAACAACAACAAGTCCTCTAGAATATTTTGAACAACGTATCGACTTTCAAACACTTCGAACAAATGTGTTGACTATCGAGCACCTCGAACAATGTGTAGACTCTTGAACAGCTCGAATGGTGTGCTGACTCTCGAACATCTCGAACGGTGTGCCGCCTCTTGAACATCTCGAACGATATGCCAACTCTCGAACATCCCAAAGAGGAGTGATCGCAAAAAAAAATTGAAGTGTAACAAAAAAAAAAAGAGAAAAAGAGGCGTTGAAAAAAAAAAAAAAAAGAAAGGGCACGGTCAAAATGACGTGCAACGTCCGAGATGGCAAAGTCTAGTGGTCATGGAAACAGGCGCATGGTCGTTTGTTGTGAAAAGCAAAACGACAAGCCAACAAGTGTTGAAGAACGCGCGGTCGGTTAGCTTGTGGAGCAAATGACGAGACTTACGGATTGTTGGCTTGTGCGTGGTCAGTAAACGGCAAGGCATCTGGAGAGACGACGCGTCGTTGAATTAACAAGGCATAACATGCGCAGGTCATGAACAAGCAAGAACGGCGTGTCGTTGTTGCCCTTTCAGGAGCAAGCATAGGATGTCGTTTAAGAGATTAGCATATGGTGAGTCGTTCAGGTCTCAGAACTGCATGTTGTTTGGTGGTTCGCATCAATTTGGCACGGCATGTCGTGTTCTGAGTTCACGGTCTCGTCGAAGGCAGGATGATGTCACTCAATTGGGAGGACAGGGGTGGCGTCGTTTCACTCCATCAGGTTTGCATTCGGAACCGGCGTAGTTTTGGCTTCTGGATCAGGTAGAAGGCACCGGGTGCGCTGTTTCCTGTGCTAGACCAGCCACTGTTCGAGGTTCATCCGCCAGCCGCCGCCTCTATAACAGGTTCCATCGTTGCCGGATTAAACCCAGTAGCGCTTTCTGTCATGAACACAAAAAAAAAAAAAACAAAGCCAAACAGCAACGAAAAGAAACATGAAAAACCAAAAAGGAGGAGCAACACGTGAATGGGAAGAGCATAAGAATAAAGAAGGAGAAGAGAGAGGAAAGACCAACCGTGAAGAAGAAGAGTAAAAAGGCCACTAGACGAAGAGAAATTGTGATAAAGGAACAAAGCCAGACAGTTAAAAAATAATAATAAATAAATAATAAGTAGAGGCGTGAAACCCTAATCACTGCTCCAGAATTTGCATCTTGCTCAGGAAGGAAAGAATTTGTTAGCTTAATGTGGAAGGGAAGAGGTTATATCAAATAATGAAGAAACTAGATACAAAACTGGAAGGGAGTTATGTACGAATCTGGAAATAAATTAAAACCAGAAGGAAAGGTGGCACAAATTAGGACCAGAAATTAAGGAAAGGTGGCCAATTCGGGAAGTGATTTGGAAATAAATCAAATTTGAATTGACGAGGAAGACACCAATTTTGAGTGGGAAAAGCCAGACGGGCCAAGAAAAAAAAAACAAATGGGCCAGGGGGAAGGTAATGAAAATTTTGTCATGGCAATTAAACGGGCTTGCATGGAAGAGAGCCCGATAGAAATTCTGCTACAAAAAATATATGGCAACGAGGATTCAAGCATCAGTAAAATTTGGGAACTACTCCCAAGCATTGCAAAAATTTCGGATAAGCATCCATTTACAAAGAGAATCAACTGGCGAGCATAAGAAAGCATGAAAAAATTTTATTCTTATCTTCGAAAAATTTGAAAAAAAGAGCGGAGAACAATTGATGAGACATGAGGAAACGTCTTATTTAAATACACTTAATGTCAAGAATATAACAGAAACGTTAATTCTTCATTAAGAGAGAACGCTACAGAGAGTTAATTCGCCAACTCTACACCTATAAATAATCTTTAGAAATAACATGTTGAGGTTTGCTCTACACACCCATACTCTGTCAAATTATCTACTAACTTGAGTGCCAGAGACTCCACGGGGAGCATCTCAGCCTCTTTGTGTTCTATGTTTTCAGGTCTCAAGGCGACATTCAAGATTCCCAAGTGTTCGAGTTTTCTTCATTGTTGTTGTCTGAGTTTTGAGGCAACAGCAGGAGTAATATTTTTTCTTCTTTTTTCCTACTCGAAAAAGAAAAAATAAAGTATAAGGTGGTGTACAAATAAGTTTCCAAGGCTTCAAGTTGGCCGATTGACATGGATGCCGATGTGGTCAGTTGGCCAGACAGGTGGCACAGTCAGAGTGGTAGTGACCTTGGGTGCACAATTTCTCTCGGTTGAGTGACCTACCCGAAAAAAATTCATTTTAGTGATTTTTGTGCACCGAGTCAGAAATTTGAGTGATCGTCAGTGTTCTTAACCATCTTCAAGCATTCTTCTACTAGATGTTGCCATTTTGAGATGTCAATCAACAAAAAAGAAGTGATGATTTCATATTTCTCTTATTTATTATGTGAAAGGCCAATGATTATTATAACATATAGGATTTTGAATTTGATCAAAGACATAATTTCAGATATGTTGGCCTAAAAAGATAATCTGTGATATTTTTTCCATTATTGTTTTTACTTTTCCTATTTATAATCTTAGATTCAAGAGTGATGAACATGTAAGTAATTTATGATAAGTAAGCTCGTCCTATTTATAATCTTACTTCACCATGGTTTTATCTTTATTGGTTGAGTATTCGAACGCATTTATGGTAGAGTTAACTACGGGAAGTGCTACAATTAAATCGTATATTCGGCAAAATAGAAATATGTGCTTAGGAATTTCTAAAATATAAACTATAAACTTCAGGAATACCACCTTTTTGGATCTCAATATATAAAATGCTATTTCTGTTGGTATTTAACGAAAAATCTAGCGAAACATCTCGTGATATTCTTTTTCTCTCTTCCTTTGCTCTTTGTCTTCTCTTCCTTCTTGTTCTCTTTGTATTCTCTCCCTCTTTAATCCTTCGATCTCCTCCACCACTCTTCTTTTTCAATCGCGATCTAAAAGTCGCTCTGTCTTTTTCTCCACCGCCATTTACTCTTCGTCTTTCGTGGTTTTCCTTTTGTAGTTGGTTTGTCCCTCTCTCTCATGAATGAGTTATGTAATCGATGAAGTTCATGTTCCAAGTCTCTGTGGGTCTCCCTCATGTCTTCTCTCTCTTCGACGGTGTTGGAGAATTTTCAGTATATGCCTTAGTTGCATTTGGAGAGCGGAAGCAAGTTGAAGTAAGAGAGAAAACAACACCAAGATTTAGAGTAGTTTGACCAACATTGCCTACGTCCACTACCTAAATCTCATCATTTAGGATTTCCACTATAACGATGACTGATTCCTCCTCGATCCAAGAAAGCCAATAAAACGAGGTTGATTGCGGCTCAACACCTCTAAGGCCTACACAAGGTTGATTCCCGACTCACACCTCTAAAGCCCTCACAATGTTGTTTTCTTAGATTCACAACAAACCTTTCCTACCCCTAAAGTGTATACAAAAAATTTACAAAGATTGAAGCTCTATGCTAGAGTTGAATGTGTAGACTTAATGCTTGCAATTTGCTCTCTAGCTTGATTTTGGTGTTTTTGATGGTTGTATTAGATAAGAGTTTTGGCACAATGATTTCTAATGTTGTCCAACTATTTCTTTGCCCTTTCTTGATGTATTTTTAACTTTTCTAAGCCATATGATCGTTGGAGTGGAGTAACTAGCCGTTGGGGTGCAATTAATGTTGTTTTAGCTTTTCCAGAGCACAAGACACGAGTTACAGAGGGACAAACATGCATTTCTTCCTTACCCAGACCATAAGATGTGTGTTTCGACGACAAATATGCATTTTAACGCGTGTTTCATGTTCGACAATTTCTGAGCTTTCCAACGCGTTTAACTCCAATTCTTGCCTTTTTTATATCATCAAACTATGCAAGGATCTTGTAAACCTCTAACAATGTCATTTTTTGCAAGTTTTGAAATCAAAAGCAATGGTGCATATCCTAATCTTCTATACCATATAAATGCATTTTCATACATTTTTCATTGAAAGATGATGCATCATGCAGGTTCACAATAAAAATGTCTCCATGTCTAAAACCAATAAATGCAATTTTTTCATCTTTCAAACCTGTGCAATATGATGATTTAAATTTAACATCATAATCCATATCACACATTTGAGAAACACTCAATAAGTTGTATTGCAATCCATCAACCAAATAAACATTATCAATGGTTGGTAATGGTTCCTTATCCACATTTCCAATACCAATGATTTTACCTTTGTTGTTGTTATCAAATGTGACATGTCCATGATTCTTCATTTTTACCTCAACAACTAGGGTTTTATCTCCACTCATATGCCTTGAGCATCCACTATCGATGCGTCACATGCTTGAGGATAATTTTAAACCAAAGAAAGAGATTTCTACATCTAGGGTGTTAGAACTAGTGCATATGGATTTGATTAGACCATCTAGACATATTAGCTTAGGTGGTAAATTGTATACTTTGGTGATTGTTGATGATTTTTCTAGATTTACATGGGTTAGATTCCTTGCCAATAAAAGTGATACTTTTAATGAGTTTGCTAAGTGACGTAGATTGATTCAAAATGAAAAGAACAAGTCTATCATTGCCATTAGAACTGATCATGGTGGAGAATTTGAGTGGAAAGGAAGAATTGGACTTTGGAAGAAATGTATAGAACAATGCTCAATGAATACGATATTCTAAAATATTTTTGGGCCGAAACTATGAACACTGCTTGTTACAACATCAACCGGGTGCATTTGAGAAGGAATCAAATGAAACTCCTTATAAAATATGGAAAGGTAAGAAACCAAACATTTCTTATTTTCATCCATTCGATTGTAAATTTTTTATTTTGACTAATGACAAAGATAATATAGGAAAATTTTTCGCTAAATCGGATGTATGAATTTTCCTATGTTACTTCACTAATAGCACAACTTATAAGGTTTTTAATTCTAGAACTAGAGCTGTTGATGAATCTATTCTTGTTAAATTTAATGATATGATCTCATCCCATGAAAGGTAGTTGTTGATGATGATGTAGCTATTGTTGAAAAGAAAGATGATAATGGGATTCAAAAAGACTTTGAGGAGCTAATATAAATGAAGAACTCGCCAAAAGTGATGAAAGTACAGTTACTTCACTTCCAAAAGATTGTGCAAGAGTAAAAGATCATCCTATAGAGCAAGTTATTAGAGACGTTGGAGAAGGAGTTAAAACAAGAAGAGCTTTAAATGAGTTTCAAAGTAACTTTGTTTACATAACCATCATTGAACTAAGGGTTACACAAAAAGCTCTAGAAGATGGATGTTGGGTTCAAGCCATGCAAGAAGAACTCAATCAATTCATGAGAAACAATGTGTGGGAATTAGTTTTGGCTCCTAAAGGAAAGACAATCATTGGAACAAAATGGGTGCATATGATCAAGTTTGATGAAAATGGCAAACCAATGAAAAAAAAGTCAAGGTTAGTAGCTCAAGGTTTCAACCAAGAGGAAGGTCTTGACTATGAAGAAACATTTGCTCTGGTTGTAAGAATTGAAGCAATAAGACTCCTATATACTTTTGCCTCACACAAAAAGATCAAGCTCTTTCAAATAGATGTGAATAGTACTTTTCTCAAGGGGCACATTCAAGAAGAAGTCTAAGTAAGGAAACCTCTGGGTTTTGAAGATCATGAACATTCCAACTATGTCTTCAAGCTCAACAAAGCTCTTTATGGGTTGAAAGAAGCACTAAGGCATGGTATGAGAGGTTATGTAACTTTCTTATTCAAAATGGCTATGTAATGGGCATGTTGATAACACTTTTTTTGTTAAGAAAAATGGTGATGATATACTTATTTGCCATATATGTAGATGATATTATATTTGGTGCTACTAACCTTTCTATGTGAAAAGAATTTAGTGATCTTATGAAAGGTGAATTTGAAATGAGCATGATGGGAGAGCTTACTTTCTTTCTTGGACTTCAAATCAAACAACTCGAGCATGATATTTTCATTTGCCAATCCAAATATACTACGGAGTTGCTAAAGAAGTTCAAAATGAATGGAAGTAAAGAAGTTCCAAGCTCAATGTCATCAATATTAAAACTAGACAAAGATGAGGAAGGGAAACCAGTGTATTAAAAGCTCTATAGAGGTATGATCGGTTTCCTACTTTACTTAACTGCCTCTAGACCAGATATTATTTTGCTACATGTTTATGTGCACATTTTCAATCCAATCCAAAAAAGTCTAATTTGATTGCATGCAAAAGGATTTCTCGATATTTGATTGGCACCGTAGGTTTAGGATTATGGTATCCATCATGTCTTGATTTTAATTTGATTACATATAGTGATGTCGATCTTGGTGGTTGCAAATCATATAAGAAGAGTACTAGTGTTACATGTCATTTCTTAGGTTCACGTTTGATCTCTTGGGCAACCAACAAACAAACTAGTGTTGCGACTTCCATGGCTGAATCTGAATATGTGACTGAGGGAAGTTCTTATTGTCATGACTCGGACTTGGCTTTGACTAGCACAAGAATCGAATGAGTAAGGCCCCGCCTCAGATATCTGAACATGTTAACCTAAACGAACTCTTCTTCAAAGAAGAATTATTCCAATAACTACATAATAACCTTAATATATGTCTTGTTATTTCTAATGAAAATTCGGCAAAGTCTTCCCTATATTATAAGCCTTTCCCTGTCATCAATCAAATTAAATACCCAGCAAATCATCAGTCAACCAAGCATTTAGAGCATATTAGTTCCACAACCCCATACAAGCCAATCCTAACAACTAAAGATTACAAGCTAAGTCACCATACAAAGCATCTATAATTTTAATACAAGTTTTATGGAATTAAAATAGACAAAATAGAATAATATAAGCATGAACAAGTGTGCTACAAAATAAGCAAAAAGTCTTAGAACCAACCGACTTGCAAAACTGAAAATAGGAGGGGTGGTGAGCCTTAAAGTTTAATGAGTAACGGGCTTATACAAAAACATACTAGGCATATATTATTGTATGCCAAAAATTGATTAAGTTATAAAGAAATCACTCTTCGTTAAAAAAAAAAGGTTACTAACTTCTTCTCTACCGAAAATAGTGAAGCTTTAACAATTATATTTAATAGATAAATAAATAAATAAGGTATAATCTTATAAACGAATTTCTTTGAATTGAAAACATGATTCTTTAATCAAAATTTAATTCACCATAAATCAATAAAACAAATTATCAAAACATAAACTTGTTTAACCATAGATATGAAATTAGTTGCTCAAATTGGCATCTTGAATACACATACATAATTTTTAATACATAGGAGATGAAAACAAATCACACAAATTCATTAAACAGAGCTAGCGATATCTCTCTTGCTAGTTGAGCTTTCTAGCAATCACCTCTCCTGCTAGTGAAGCAATTCAACATATAACTCTTATGTTGGCTAGAACGAATGTTGAAAACAAAATCACATAGTATGCCATGTATACATACATGCTAAAAATACAAATAAGGTTTTGTTATTTGAACTCAATCCCAAATAATAATAAGTTCTCGGTACTTTGCTTATTTGAAAGTCCTTTTAATAAATCAGAAACTTTCTTATAAACTAAAACTAATATTCAAAAACCAAATTACTTGACAAACTCAAAATACTTATAAATTTCAAAACTGCACTTAAATCATCTTAAAATGTTGACTAAAACCAATCAACAAAATGATAAGAAAACAAGAAGGAATATATACAAGTTACTCACCAATATTCCAATCATTTTGAGCTAACTAAGACCGGGCTCGATACGCTCTCTGGGATCTAATACAACAAATTATGTATTAAGTCAAGATCAAATTATTTACAAATACAATATGAATTTTCACCTTTGTGATATCCCGTTGGATTCTGACATAGGTCTCTGTAGCTTTCGTTCATCCCTGACCCGATCCTTGGGATTCGAAGATGTTGTTTGGATGTTGGCGGTGTTGGAGAATCCTTTTTGGGTTTATGATCTTGGAGTTACTCGAGTAACTCCTGAGTTATTCGAGTAAGAGAGGAGATTTACTCGAGTAGGTTTTGGTGTTACTCGAGTGGACAGGTTGGGTTTGTGCTTCGTGTGTTCTGGGGTCGAGAGTTACTCGAGTAAGCCTTTGACTTACTCGAGTGAGTGTGGTTGAAATTCCCTTTTGAAGCCAGACTTACTCAAGTAAGCTCTAGACTTACTCGAGTGAGCGGGGCCTGGATGTTCCTTTGGGACAAGAATTACTTGAGTAACTTTCTGAGTTACTCGAGTAAGTCCTGAATTAACACAGACAATTAGTAAAACACTGTGTTTTGCCTTCTTGGTCTATTTAATACCCTCATCCGACCTTGCTTCGTCATTTACTCCTTCCAACAGCCACATTTACTCTCAAATCCATCCATCTTCCTCTTCCATTGCCTACCATCGATTCCTTGAGGTAAGATTTATCTTTTTCCATTATTGTTACTCTCTTTTTCTCTTTGAATGCATCCTTTTGTTGGGCATTTTGGGGAGTGACGGCTAGAACTAGGGTTTCGAATTTGGAGTTGTTCTTGGTGTTTCTGATGGAAATGGGTGCTCATGTTAATGAAATCGGGGCTTTGAAAGTCTAGAAACACCTAGATTAAGTCCAAAATCATGAGAATCGAAGGTGTTCATAAATGGGTATGAACCAATTCGGGTTTGAGTATTTTGGAGTGATTTCGAGTTGCATTATTGTATAGAAAAATGTTCTGGAGGTTTTTTAGGAGCAATGTGGGTGATTGGTAGCATTTTTAATTGGTTGAATCGCGTTTGAATATTTCTGGAGTTTTCTGGGCAGGGAATCACTTGAGTAAGACATGAACTTACTCGAGTGAACCCAGGGTGAAATTACTCGAGTAAGACTTTTCCTAGTCGAGTAATTCAAGGTGAAGTTACTCGAGTAAGTTCCCATTTTACTCGTGGAAGCAGTGGTTTTATGGGCCAAGCTTGTATCTTCTCGTATTTGGTGATTTCTGAGAGTTAGGAGTCTTATTTGATGATTTTGACTATTTGGAGGACTAGTAGAACTCTCTGAGGACTAAGTTGGAAATTTTGAAAAGTTTGAGGACTAAAATGTAATTCTATATGGGTCGAGGGCCTAGTTGTAATTTTGCGTAGATTCTGGATTTTAGGCCAAAAGTGAGATTCTTTTTCGAGCTAGGTTTCTGTGACCTCAAGGGTCAACATCTGCATATGCATATCATATATTCGGTACTGCCACAGTACCAACATCATGTTTGATATCTATTATGGATGTGTCTGTTAGCTTTCTATTCCTGCCAGTACAACCAACCACCTACCAGTGGTGCCTGACTAGTTCCTTTGCTTCAGATTCCAGGTGAGTAAAATGACAGCTTCAGACACATAAGCTGTGTCTTCCTACTTATGTAGTTTTTGTTGTGTCGGGATATGACATGAAATATGACTAATAATTATTCAGCTAATTATTAATTGGACGTATGTGGTTTGTAATAACCAACGTTTTTACTATGATTATATATATATATATATATATATATATGTTTTCTGAAAATATGGAATCTGCTCTGCATGAATGTCTGTTATATTACAATATATATATATTACTCTGAGATTTAGGACACCTAGTTACAGGGTACGTAACCTTTGATATATCAATGCTCTGTGAAGACCCTAGTTACCGGGGTAAAGGAGTAGCTGTGTATCCGGTCAGAGTATATATATATTGTCTGAATGCATGCTGTTTGCTCTGGATGCGAACATTTTGATAAAATATTTTCTGAAAGCTATTACATATGTAGTGTGTATACATATTATATCAGTATATAAGTGTGCGGTATCTTTTGAACAATTTTCAAAACTGTCTTTGTGAGGCACGTATGAGGCAATCTGGAGTGATATTTCCTCAATGGGCCCTAACCCCCATTTTATTTCTGTCTATCTTCTTTGCCTGTCCTACAGATATATTTTGACACTCAGCCTCTATTCGGCATCTCATCACCAGTGAGGCATTCTTTGCTATTTAGTGAGTGCCCTCGTTCGGGCTCTATTTTTGTATTTTGTTGTTAGAGTTCCATACCAGGTTTCTGTGGGTGTAATATCCTGCCGGTTTCAGCCATGTTCCTTAGCGATTGGAGTTCGATTGATGATCATTGATGCTCATCCTCATTGACAGTTTGGAGTTTAGATTGATAGTTGATTAAGCTCGTAAGCATTTAGGGTTAGTGTTGTAGAACCTTGAGAATAGCGAGTCTAGAGAGTGGATAACTCGAGTTAGAGTAAGCTGTAACTCGAGTTGTGTGACCCCTATACAACTCGAGTTATCCAGAATTGTAACTCGAATTAGACGAGGTCTATATAACTCGAGTTAATCATTGTGTAACTCGAGTTATATAGACCAAAGTGGAACAACATGTTTTAGAGTTCTTCATCTTTAAAAGACCCCAAACCGACCGAAATCCGTCATTTGCTCCAATCCATTCCTCTCAGACGCTTCCAATCTCTCTCTAGTTATTCTCCAGCACTTCCTTTGGGTTTCTTGAGGTAAGATTGCATTTCTAATCCTTTATTTCCTCATGTTTTCTGTAGGATTATGCATACCAGGGTTTTAGATTCAAGTGGGTTTGAACAATTCGGTTTAGGGTGATTTGGTGAGAGCCCATGTTGTTTTGATGGATTTGGGTGTAGATTCATATTCAGAAGGTTGAATAGATTCAATGTAGTTGATTAAGAGTGTTTTTTATCAGTTGCATTGAGTGATTTGGTCGAACTGGGTAATCTGGGTAAATGACTTACTCGAGTAAGCATTTTGGCTAACTCGAGTAAGACAAGCCCAACTTCACTCGAGTTATATATTAGTTAACTCGAGTAATACAAGCCCAGATTTACTGGAGTTATCTTTGGCTAACTCGAGTAAACCATACCACATATAACTCTAGTTAGCCTCTGACTAACTCGAGTAAACAGTGGTTCTGAAGGACCAAATTGTGACATTTTGTAATTGGTGAATTCAGAGAATCTGAGGATTTATTTGGGGATTTTGACTGCTTTGAGGACTATTTGGTAATATGTCAAGTCTCGATAGACTAGTTTGTAATTTTACGTGGCCCAAGGACAAAAATGTAATTTTACAATAGTGCAGGGACCAAATCATAATTTTACATAAACTTCGATTTTGGGTCGTGAGTGTTAGATCTTCGATTGAAATAAGATTTCTGACGCCGATATCGTCTGAGTCTGCATTTGCATTTTATGCATATTTTGTATTGCCACAATCACCGTATTTGATCAATTGTGAATACTTTGTTTCAGCTCAGTTCGGTTTCTGAGGTGATCATAGGTGACCAGCCATTGATTGGCGGTCAGTGTTACGGAGTTTGGAAGCTCAACATTCAGGTGAGTAGATGACAGCTTCAGACACATAGGCTGTGTCTCTTCTACTGATATATGTTTTTGTTGTGCTATCACTATATCATATAAATTGGATTAATTAAAGGATTGAAAATCCTAAAAATTGGGTCTATGTGAGGACTTGTTTGATTTAACTTTGTTTCTGGAATTATGAGAATTTCGATAAATGATGAGATATGTTTTTGAAAAGTTATTAATATTTTGGAAATATTAATAATGCTTGGTTTTTGAAAGATTCTTTATTTTTGTAAGAAGTTAATTGTTCTGGAAAGCAACTCAGTTTTTGGTAAACTGGCGTTTGACTGGATTTTCGAATATTTTTTCGAAATGATATTTTTGAATATATATATATATATTTGAATTATGGAATTGTTTTGGGAAATCAGTGACTTTTTTTTTGAGATTGTGATATATAAGTTATATCTTATGTATCTTATTGCTTTTGATATACTGGGTCTCACGACCGATTGTTATTGGAATTAAATTATAATATGTATATGTTTTGGATATGTGACACCTTTGCTATGAGGTTCGTAGCCTTTGGTATACTAATGATTGTTATACCCATCTACCAGGGTTATCGGTAGCCATGTGTCCTGATCAGATGCATGATTTGTTATTGGATTAGTGACAGAGTCCACAATCATTATTGAGGTGGTAGAGTGACGCAGATCATACCACGATTGTTATTGTTACCGGTCTCTTATCCGTTGTATATGTTTTTGACTGATATCCACGAGATATGTTTTGAATTTGAAAATAATAATATTATTATTATTATTATTATTATGCCTACATGGCAAAACTTTGTTTCTGAAATTTCTAGCAAGTCTAAAGAGGTTTTTGAGCTCTGAACTGGAGTTTTTGATAAAAAAATAAAATGGGTTTTTGATTTATGAAATCTTTGATAGAAATTTAAAAAGGGTTTACTTTGAAATCCTCGATAAGGATAAAACGGTTTCTGGAAAGGTTATGTTTTTGGAAAAAAAATTAGCTTGATAAACTTTGAAACTATTCTGAAAAGATTTTGGTTTAGTTTCTGAAGGTTTTCATGCATGTTGTTTGCCTTGATTGCGAACGATTACGAAATGGTTTTTCAATCGCTATTACGTATGTAGCGTATATGTATATGTGTATATATATGTTGATTATATCTGCATGTGATATTTTTGAATTGTTTTCAAAACAGTCCTTGTGAGGCACGTATGAGGCGCTCTGGAGTGTTATCCCTCAATGGGTTTGACCCCCAATTTCTTTGTTTTGTCCCTGTGTTTCATCATCTTGCAAGTGATCCTTGAGGATGGTGATCTTTAGCATTTGATGCTCAGTGAGATAGTCTGGCGTTGTGGTCAGTGCCCTTTCGTTCGGGTCTCGTTGGTATGATTTGTTAGAGGCTCCACACCGGGTTCCTCTAGGAATTGTTTTTGTTTCTATTATTATTTTTGAGATTTCAAATGTTTTTAATTTGAAATTATTTCCGCAATTTATATTACACATGTTTTGTTTTTTTAAATGATGTTTAAACCATTATTGGTTTTATTAATTCAATTATATTTGAATTTTGGGGTAGAAGTTTTGTACATTGAGGCTTATGCGAGTGGGGTCGGGCTCCCATAGACGGTTCACCTAGTACGCCGGTCATGTTCCCGGGAATACGTCGTGACGGTGGGGATACTGGGCTATACTTTTGTATTTTGGATATTGATTTACAATGACAGTTTCATATTTATTTGATAGTATTATATTATTACTATTTTCTTATATCATATTTTATTAAATAAATGTTTTGATAAACGATTGTCTGGGTAGAATATCTGTATCTCCGAGGCTTGTGCGAGATGAGCTGGGCTTTCATAGACAGTTCACCTTATACGCCGGTCACCGGCCCAACTCAGGTCGTGACAGCCTTCCCAAAAATGCCTAACTAAATTCGTTGAATAATATTCTTTCTTATTTATATAACTTGACTCTTACCAACTACAAATTTCGAATTCACTCAATTCAAACAAAAAATTAGCAGCCTCCGTATCCATTTTCATAACCCAATTTATTCAATTAACGAGCCTCTAGATTTTCATTTTTCTCCCACATTGAGACTTTATTCTTCGGTTTACAATCTAGCTAATGATCATCCATATTCCTTGATTCCATTTAATTCCTTTAACATCCAATATAATAATTATAATCCAATTAACAATTTCTCTAAGAATTTCACCAAACCACAATTCTATGATTCAAACTGACTACCACATGCATGCAAGAAAATTCCTAGAATTTCTATGTTCCGATAAGATTATTAGCACCTTAACACTCTTAAAATAACTTAGACATTTAACTTGAATTTTATTAAATTCGGATTAAATTCTATCTCCAAATTTTTCCTAACCTTAACCACCAAAATTCCAAAATTAATCTACCAAATCACTACCAACAACAAAACAATATCCTATTACTCTAATTCTTCAAGTGAAAAGCTTAAATTAAGCAAAAAATTCTTACCAATTAATTTTGGATTTCTTGAACACCCAACTTCAAATCCCTTCTTTTGCTCCAAAACAACAATGCATGCAAGCCTATGTAATAACTTGATTTTTCTGACCATTTTTCCGGTAATTTTTCCGTTGAAATTTTTTTCGAATTAATTATTTTTTCACGGATTAATTTTAGTTTGAAATATTATTAAATTAATTAATGATATTTTGGAGTGTTAAATTTTTGTTGGTGTTAATAGAATTTTTGAAGTGTATTGGGGAGTTAAGTTGAGTGAAAATTGGTCGGAATTGGAAAAAGAAAGAAAATTGGACGAAAAGAAAATGAGAGGCTGAACTACAGGTCGTTCAACATTTGAATCAAACGGTGTGTCGTCTGGCTTTTTGTATGCGCTGTCATTCGTGTGTCGTAAACGACGTGTCGTTTGTTTTGGAGAGAAAACGACTTGTCGATTGAGTTGTTGTCGTCCGCGATACACGCCTGTCGTTCGCGTGTGTGCACCTGGGCCAAAACGGAAACAACATGTCATTTTCGAGTCACTAGATGATCTATCATCCGCGTCTGCAGGAGTTGATTTTTCAGTAAACAAAATGATGCCGTTTTGACCAAGCAAAAACATCTCCGTTTTGATTCAAACCCAGCAACCCCAACCTTATTTTTCTTACTTTCATGCGCATTTTCTTCCTATTTCAAAATCGAAACTCTTTCTCTCTCTCAACTCCCTCTCTCTCATCTCGACCTCTCTCTCCCGTCTCTCTCTCTTCATTCTCCGCTGGATGAGCCAATCAAGGTATCTCTCTCTTTCTCTCTCCTTTTTGGTTTGTTGTTTTTTCTTGCATTTTGTTGGGTTTCAGCCGGATCTATTTATCAATTTTTAGAGCGATTTTTGATGGTTTTTGGATGAATTTTTGTGGGGTTTTGATAGGGAGAGTTGGAAGAACATGAATCTAAGTTAGAAAATGGAAGATTGGAGGGTTTTTGATGAAAATGGTATTTCGGTCCAAATTGGTTTTGAATGTTTGGCTCGGTTTTTGGATGAACCGAGGTTAGATTTGGACTTCTTAGATGATTTTGAGTTGAATGGTATTGTCACGACCCATTTCCGAGACCATGACCAGCATACGAGGCAAACCGTCTTTGGAAGCCCGACCCATCCCGGACAAGCCTTCCAGAGATTCATAAATTCTACCCATCATTTAATTTCCAAAACATTTATTGGAAAAATATTTTATAGTTTGAAACAGTTATATATAACTCAATATATAAAAATATAAACCAAACGTATACAAACCATATACTCTGGTAAAACCAAATACAATAAATATATCAGAGTATACATACAACCCAACACCCCATAATAATTTGGTACGGAGCTCTACAAAAGAAAAGAAGCCCGAACAATAGGCATGACTAACCAAAATGCCTCCTTATTGGTGCCCAAGATGCGGAATGAACGCCGAAGCCAAAATCTGTGCACTTGGAAGATAGAATCATCCACAATAGAAAATAAAACGGGGGTGAATCCCAGTGAGGAATAACACTCTAGAGCGCCTTCTACGTGCCTCACAGTGTCTGTTTTGAAAACAGTTCGCAAATACCACAAGAAGTATTCATAGTGTATATAAGCTATACAATAATAGCCTTTCGAAAATCCATTTCGAAACCATTTGCAATCACATCAAACAACATGCACAAAGGCGTATTAAAATCATTTAAGATTTTAAATCATTATTTTCATGTCAAAACATATACAGGCGATAAGGGACTAAACAGGCGTGATATGAACTCTGTCAGCTATGACGAAATATATGGACCAGCCATATCGATGGGGACTCGCCTCCACCATAACAAATCATGTGCCTGATCAGGACAACATGGCTACCGACAACCCTAGTAGTTGGATTTTATCAGACATTGGTATACCAAAGGCTACATACCTAGTAGCACAAGTGTCCACCTATCGAAAACCAAAACGTACTATCATATAGTACAAAAATCATATCATGCAATTCAGCATTTCAAATCATATCAACGATATATAATACATATATACCAGTTCAAAACCAAATCCGATTATTTCACAAATAACCATTTTTATCTCAACCAATCCATTAGATTAGTCTTTTTTGTCTGCTTTTCCCGACAAGGTGTGTCTTGCATTACGTACGTTGTTCACTCTTCCATCACATACTCAATGTCTCACATTTTCCTACCTGCACCGAACTTCCCTCGAGGTTCGATGACACCTAATCCTCGACAAATACGCCCGATTACCTTTCAGGTCAAATCCGACTCGATTGGAAGTCTACAGAACTCCTAACCAAAACGGGCAAGATTTTACATACTTCCCCCCTCAAATGAAATTCGTCCTCGAATTTCAAAATAACTAAATCGAATCTAGAATCAACTCTAGATTCCCAAAATCCTCAACACTCGGTCCGAGACGGTGTATACTCAACACTCGGTCTACGAACCAGTGTGCAACATGGTTATGCAGAAATGCATATGAAATGCAAATAATGCAAAAATACCAACAAATATACTGACCTACGGATCAGCTGCATCGAACAGGTGCGGATATTTACGCTGCATCTCCTCCTCGGCCTCCCAAATGGCATCCTCAACGGAATGATGTCTCCAAATCACTTTCACTGAAGCGACCTCCTTATTCCGAAGTCTATTGATATGACGGTCAACGATCTTGAGCGAAACCTCACCATAGGACAAATTCGGTCGAACCTTGATGGACAGTGGAGCCAAAACATGCGACGGTTCTGGAACATATCTCCTCAGAAGCGAAACATAAAATACTGGATGAACTAAAGCAAACTGAGGCAGTAATGCCAACTCATATGCCACTGCTCCAACTCGACCAATAATCTCAAATGGACCAATGTATCTTGGGCTCAACTTGCCCTTCTTCCCAAATCTCATGACACCCTTCATCGATGACACTTTAAGGAATACATGGTCTCCAACCTCAAACTCCAAATGTTTACGCTTTGGGTCAGCGTAACTCTTCTTCTAAATCCTCTGCTGGATTAGCCTGACTTTCTCAGTAGTCTCTAAAATAAGATCTGGCTCCAATGGCTCTCTTTTTCCAGCCTCGACCTAAAATAAGGGAGATCTGCACTTCCTACCATACAGTGCCTCATAAGGCGCCATCTCAATGCTCGAGTGGTATGAGTTGTTATAAGCAAACTCTACCAATGGCAAGTGAGACTTCCAACTCCCGAAAAAATCCACAGAACACACCCTCAATATATCCTCCAAGGTCTGAATCGTACGCTCGGACTGTTCATCTATTTGCAGATGAAAATAGTGCTGAAATCCAATCGAGTACCCAACTCATCTTGAAGTTTACGCCAAAATTGGGATGTAAACTGAGGTCCTCTATCAGACATTATGGAAACTGGTACTCCATGTAAACATACAATTCGATCGACGTATAATTTTGCCAACCGTGCTGCTCCATATGTCATTTTGATAGGCATAAAATCTGCCAATTTTGTTAATCGGTCCACAATCACCCAAATCGAGTTATAACCCGAAGGTGTCTTTGGTAATCCAACCACGAAATCCATGGTGAAGCGGTCCCACTTCCACTCGGGAAGAGGCATCTGCTGTAACAACCTAGAAGGACATTGATGCTCAAACTTCATCTGCTGACAGGTCAAGCATCGGTTGACAAACTCAGCTATATCCTTCTTCATCCCTGGCCACCAATATGACTTTCGAAGATTCTGATACATCTTGATGTAGCCTAGGTGTACAAAATATGTGGAGTTGTGACCTTCGGTCATAATCTCCTCGCGTAGCCCACCAGACGATGGTACGCACAATCTCATTCAAAACCAAAGGACTCCCACATTATCAACACTGAACCCCGGTACATCAGATGATCTAACTTTTTTGGTAAAATTTTGCTTCTCAGAATCCTCCTTCTGAAACT